>JNDP01000948.1:0-223087 GCA_000696975.1 Apophysomyces trapeziformis B9324
ATAGTCATATTTTTCATTCGTTGCATTGCGGCATGCTTTGGCACAATTCATTGTATATTCCCATCGCATTTTGGCACCTTCCGACACAATTCATTGCGTATTACCATCGCATTTTGGTACAATCCCTCACCTTTCGGCACCTTCTTCTTCGGCACAAATCGGCAGATCGGGCGGTTTTGTGTCGATTTGTGCCGAGAAAATGTGACGAAAAGTGACGAAAGATGACGATTTGTGCTAGACCTTTTCCCGTACTGATATAAACCACGGCCCACTCAATCAGTATTAACAGACAACTTAGTTTAAAAGAGTGAAGGATTTTATTCAATAAACACAATCATATTTACAGTCTCGCTGATTTTATCAGTCTACCTTTTCTTCTATTGTCTTCAGTCTTGATATTTCAAGGTCTCAGCAACAGATGAATAGAATATAAAGATGTGAGTATAACCTTATCCATACAGTCACTATAGCTGATATGTTCACTAAGAGTCCAAATCTGATGTTTTATCCACTGAATATAGTGATGTAATCATATCAGATACGACACTGTTTGGTTCTGTTTCTGATAATTGATTTTCATCATATGTGGGAAGAGATATAACGCCTGTTAGGTCTGCACAGGTACTATGGCATACTTCGGTCTTCGCTTGTTTGCCAAGTAGGTATATAATTGCTTCTTTGAGCTTTCAGTTGATCTGCCAGAGAGAACCAAATTTACGCTTACCTGCTTTGAGAGATCTGCTTTTGGCTGGGTATGTTCATCTCTGTGTGTTTCAACGAGAGTGACATTAAGACTATCGGCCTGATAAGGCAAAAATGCTCTGATGCCAAACCTTTCAATAGGCGTATATATCTCTGTATTTTGCATAGCTGCAACCACTTAATCATTACTGTCATCATTTACACCGAGTTCCCTTATCAGAGCTTGGATGGTTTCTGTCTGCCATAGTTCGTACTGACCCCTAATGAACACGACCATATCTATTAGTAATTCCGACTTTTAAATAAGCAATTAATCAACATGTTTAATGCAAACTTAAAGATTTGGGTGCGTTTCATTAAAACACTTATTATGTATACTTACATCGATGCTATGACGCAGACGGTAATCTGCAAGAGCACAATCTGTATAGTGAGGACCTGCGCCAAAAGACAAAAATTTCTGCATAATATTTTGGTGCTCCTTTCCTTCCAAAGGGTTTATGCCGCGACTACATCTATATAGAGGCAGATTGTCTTTGTCATGCCTAATCTTGAAATAGAGGGAAAAGCCTGGTGGGTCAAACACTTGTCCCTGCTCAATAGCCTTTAAAACATTGACAGACTGCTTCCAAGCCTCCTCATCAAACAATGGATATTCTGTGATGGGACCTTGAATCAGCCTGTATTCTCTGAAAAGATTCTCAATCACTGCTTACGGAGGCCATTTGTATTTTATATATCTAGGTCGACAATAGACGTTCTATTCATGTCATTGGGGGCTGTGGTGGACAGTACTATTGGCGGCATCCATCAAGGAAGGGTCGGTGTCATATTCATGCATCAAGGCATCTTTAGCAACAGTGTTGGTGGGCTGCATGAAAAGGTCTGCAGCAGAGGAACTTTGATACGTCACAGTGCATGGTGATGTAGAGCGCTGGGTGGCAAGGACAGTCTGTAATTTCTCTGATGTGATCTATCCCGTAGACAAGAAATGATGAGCAACTGCATAGCGCATGGGAGCATGGATAAAATTAAGGGCACGGAGCATGCGGATGTTGTGGTGTTCCTTAGTGTGGGCAGTGCGGTCCTTCAAGGACAGGTTGGCGTATTTGGGGTCACAAAGATGGACAGGGTCGAAGGGGTTATAGCCCTCAATGGGTTTGACGCTGTATTTAGTGAGGGACTCAAGAAAATCGGCAACGTAGTCGTTATGGAGAAGGAGAGCATTGACTTGCCGATCTGGTTAATAGATGTCGAGGATGCAACTGTTATCGATGTTAACTTAGCGGAGATGAGAGCGCATTTGGCTAGTAGGGATGCAGGCGCGTGTGAGGAGATAGATGTACTGGAATCCATGGTTTTTGGAGGGGGAGAGGAAGGCTTGTTGTTTTATATATTGCGGGCTGTAGGACCAGGACGGCGAATGTTT
The DNA here is from genome assembly GCA_000696975.1 of Apophysomyces trapeziformis B9324. Lineage (NCBI taxonomy): Eukaryota > Fungi > Mucoromycota > Mucoromycetes > Mucorales > Mucoraceae > Apophysomyces > Apophysomyces trapeziformis. The sequence continues at coordinate 2,132 of JNDP01000948.1, forward strand.
TTGGTACGCTCATGGTCATGCCAAATACTGTCAGAACTGGGGGCATTGTGTTTCTGTGAGTTTAATAGCTGAGAGGGGAGCGAAGGGAAGCTATCAATTTGCTCAGTTGGGGCGGGGGCATGGATCGAGGCCAGCGTGCCCTGTGGGCCCTGACCAATCGGAAGTTGTTTGCACGAATCGGCATTAATATCCTCAAGCTCCGCCACACGCTCGTTGGCCGCCGAGAGTTCTTGAAGGCGTTTGATCTCATCGTATAATTGATAATGTCGGTCAAGCCGCCGTTTTTGATCGTTGAGTTCATCAAGAAGCTTTTGTATGAAATCAGGTAGGGCATCATGATGTTCAAATATCCATGCCGAGAAGTGAGGGATGCGATCGGCATCATTCATTTGGGAGGCCCAGTCCTGCGTGGTAGCAATTTCATCAGACATGGAGGGAAGGTCAGCAGGAAAGTCAAAATCCTCCGTCAAGGGAGAAGTCTTCCATGGCTCGTGAGGGTTATTGTCCAAAGGGACGCGGTCAGGCGATTGAAGAGTTCGACATGGTCATATTTCTTGGCACACTTGGAGCAGCGAAACACCGGCATAAAGGGCATCTTTTTGTTGCTACCATTGCGTTGAATATGTCCTGCGGCCTGGCAAGAGGAACATTGGAGAGTACTACGATGGAGATCAAATTCTTCATCAGTCTACCACCTTAGCAGTCGGGAAAGGTGGGATACGGGTCCTTCCAGGCGGCATACGGTGGGAGGAAATGGGAAGACGAATACGTGCTCTCAAAGAAGGAAGGTTTGAGGAAGAGAGACAAATAGGATATTGCTTGATAGTTAACGAAGTATTTTTTTGCTATTGCATAAGTTTTGCGTCCACACCTTACAAAGTGTGTGATAGAGGAAAGAGCTTTTCTCTCTCATGTACTTCAACCCCTCCCCCCAAATGAATGGGGGGGTTTATTTACGGGCGTGCCCCCCATTAATTTAAGGGGTTGAAGTGCGCGTGGACAAACCCCCCCTTTTTTTTTCGTTTGTTACTGCTGCGCGACCAATTTAACAATCAATAACCATTGACATGGGAGAAAATTCTGGAACCATGATAACTGAAAAAGAGACAGAAAGCAAGGAAATATGCAGTGATGGTCTGAATTCTTTTGAATGTTTACTTTGCCATATCGCCTTCAATGATCGCGCTGCTCTTTACCGACATCGGCGACGGGAACATGTCTTGGAAACAAACGTGACCCTTGGGGAATGTAAGTTAAAGATTGTTTGTTGGAAGCAGCATGTTACATGTCTTATATAATTGTTAGATGTAATACGCGTCCCTCTTTTGACGGGCCAATTCAGATGTCCCTTAGCAAGCTGTGACACGCAACTTAAAAGTGTGGACACCTTTAAAAAGCATATGGGTTTATGTCACTCTGCAGAAGTTCAAGTTGCAACGTACGACAATGGATACGGTCAAGTACGAAAAAAAAGGAAAATGATGTCTCCTTCTTTCGATCTCAAAACTGGCAACCGTCTTGCCCTTGCCAGCAACGAGCAAACAGCTTATCATCACACTATGGCTATTAATTGTTCACCTATAGCAATGCATTTGAATCATCACAGTCTAACTTCAAGCATTTCCGCTCATGCCCTCATGCGAAACGAATTTATACTGGACGTTGTTCGCAAAATTCCATTTCAAGACAATTGCTTCTCTGAATCATTGGAATGTGTCTTACAGTTGCATGATGAGAATGGCCAAGGTGTACAATCGTCTATGGAACCAAGTATTGCCAAGGATCATATATATGTTGAAAAGTCTATTGCTTCATCAAGACTTCCAAGGCTTATCGACGCATTTACTTTCACCGAAGCAACAACAGAGCTCATTGAATGCCTCAACTTGGATTTTCGTATTTCGCCTTCACTTTTGCACGCAGTAGCTGTGCTCCATACTGGTTGCATTATTGTTGACGAATACAATATTGTCTTCACATTGACTGCTGAAGTGTACAGCAGGTCAAAATCATTGGATGCTCACGGGGAAACAAATCTTAAATCGATTCCTTTACCCGACAGTTCAACTTACGATGGCCTTGCAATTGGAATCTACGAAGAATCTGACGGAGGTGCAGCGAAAAGGAAATTGAAAATCGGCTCCAAATCGATGAATGTTCTTATCACCATGTTGACCGACGTCCACAAGAATGAAGTCTCAATTGGCCCGGAAACTTCTCTCAGCTTCAACAGTTCAAAGACACGCATATTTTATGACGATGCAAAGTTGAACGAGTTCATTCGTTTATCAAAAAATCAGCAAACGGAAACACATAAATGGCCGTTATGTGTTTCGTCCATGCGACAACTGACATCTGGATTTGACAAAACCAGTACTTATGCTCTTTGGCGAGCTACGCTCCCCGGATTCGACAATGATTTATTGCAACCAGCGACCGTATTCACGGTTACTGACCTTCCAGGCAACCAAGGCTACGGACATGGCGACAAGTCCGTCATTAAAATGGCAAGTTCCATTTTACAAATTGTCGCCATTGCAGTATTGAAGAAGTGCTCAGTACAATATAATGACATGCAGCACTTCGATAAAATACAGCAGAATGAAGACGTGTCTGCATTGTTGCAGCACTTGCAAAGCGAACTAAGCAGTGATCCTTTGCAACTAAGCAGATTTTTGCTTCCGCTTTGTAAACATGCGTCACAGGGTTTGCCAAAAGCCAACCAAAAAATCAAGAGCAATGTTGAAAAAAAATTGCTCGAATTGTTTGGTTGTCGCGAGAAAGACTCGTAAACAGAGCTTTTAGGAACTATAGATTATGCAGAGTAAAGTCTGGGACGTTATAATCTGTAAAATTTGCGTAACTTGGGTGAGGGTGAAGGAAAAAGCGCTTGTAGAGTTTTCCTTTGCTTTAGTTTTCTTAACACACTTTTTACTGTTAGCTGAGAAACCCCGTTTGCTTATTAGCTGAGAGTTTTTCTATTATTTTTATTGCTAGCAGGCCTCCCCGAGGTTCCACTGCTTTTGCTAAAACGACAAACGGCAGACTCAAGGCCAAAAGGGGCCACGAATCTCCGTGACTTTCCACTCCGGTCGGCCGACAGATTCGGTAGTTTGGCTCACGCAAGACTCCGCCAATAGTGGGTGGCGCCGGTTCAGCCGTCAACCCATTTCCTTTCGTGACCGGTAGTCCATTGTCCGGCCGATACTTACTTTGTTACTATTTTCCTCTATCTCTTTTTTCCCTTTGTTTTACATTTTCCGATCCGAAAAGGTTATAGTCTCGCTTTGCATTAAAATGAATCCTACTGACAAGTTGGTTTTTATCGACGGAAAGAGATTGTATAATTAAATACGTATTTGTCTTTGATATATGTTTGCCAGATGCTAGCGTCCGCACCGGAAAGTTCGTTATGATCTACTGACCGGAATTATTGGTACGGTCCATAGAGACTCCGGGTGGTCATATAAAAGATCAGGTTACCTATGGTCCCTAAGAAACTCGCTGCTTGGAAACCGCGACAGCGCCCTGTGTAAACTAGGCCTTGACCAATCATAACGTTTGCATAATTCACCATTAATCTTGGAGATGTACTCTTACAATATAACAAATGCGGGTCACAGGGTCACAAATTTTGGCTGTACAAATTTGGCTGGGTCACCGAGCGGGTCACAGCCTATACCTGAGGTATTTGCAGTGGTCCACAGCCAACCGACTTGGTTATACCGCTGGTATAACGAAGTTGGGTCACAACCGGGGGGAGACGTCCGGCAGGCGTCGGGAGGGAGGAGGGGGTAGTAGTATTTGAGAGTCGTGTCGTCTTCGGTTTCGGCTAACCACTCATGCGTTCATCATGTTCCATGTCTCCAAGCTGACCATGTCATGGCATTTCATGCATTCTTTGGTCTACGGTCTACGACTTTTAACTAATAAGTGTTCGTAGCCTTAAACTTTAACCATTTCTTTTTACGACATACGGATCTTCCTTTCATCCTCTCTGCCTCTTTCACAACTGTTCCCTCTTTAGTTAGATTTTTTTTTCTTCTTCCTTTTTTCTTTTGGACGATTACAACTAATAGCCATTCACTACTGGGAATATATCGGATTGGATTTCGATTTACTTAAAATTGTTTTATTGTCAAACTTATTGATCGAAAGATCAAAAAAGAACACGCTAAGAAAAATGGAAAAGACAAGATAAAGAAAAGGAAAATAAGAATGAGAAAGATAAAATAAAAAAAATTATAAAGGAGAAGAAAAAGGAAAAAAATTATTACTATCCACCTAAGTGGACGTTAAGTGGTGCTTTTGCTTTTTCATGTCTTTTATAAACTTGTCCACGGAAACCTGCTGCGCCCGCCGCTTCCGCTCCAAGAGGTCCACCGCTCCCTGTTCATCTGGGGCTTCCTTGGACGAGACAAGACGGTAAATTTCGGTAATCAAGACCTTACGGCGATGGAAGGCTTGACGCGCCTTGTCTGTCTTGCGCCACCTCGCTTTCAACTTTTTTTCCAGCTCTTCTATGGGCGGCTGCCCTCCCGTCCCCAACTTCCACTCCTTCCAAACATTTGGCACTGTGGCAAGTTTTGCCGAAACTCGTACTCGATCGGAATGGAATCATCAGGGCATGGTTCCTCGGTCTGCGGCTGTACTTGCGGCTGCGGTTCCGCTGCTGTTGCTGATGTCGTTGCGAGCATGGAGGGTCCCGGGGAGACGCCAACAGGAACCAGCCTGAAGGCGGCCGTCCCATCCACCAGGGAATCAACGGTGTTTTTCAAACTTTCAATAGACATATCCAAACAGGTGCGCAAGGTATCATAGTGGACCTCGTTTTGGTGGTATATTGCATCCAGGCGGCGGCTCACATCGGGTATAACGGTTGCTAACCGCAAATCGGCTGGGGTATTTTCGGTTTGGGTATAGTGTTGAAGGCTATCCGAGAATGAAACAAATTCCGGCGACTGGAAGATGTCGTGGTTGAGTATGGCATGGTTAGGTATCAAGTGCCGAAGGCACGCAACGTCTTGCACCAGCACCGTCCTCATCACCTGCAACAGCCGGAGGAACCCTTGGGCACATATGGTCGGCTCTGCTTCTCGTCCTGCTTCTACCCTCTCCAACCAGCCATCCACCTCGGGAAAAATGCGCGCAGTCAATGCTGCTGGCGGTTCTAAGGAGGAGCGAGGCAGCCAGTACTGCCCTCGGCTTGCCGGAAAGCCAGCCATGACTCGGATGGCCCCACGAGGCAATGCAGTGAGGTACCAGGTCTCCATCACATCGTTGCTCCACCTTCCATGACGCCTGACGTCGTCGATTTCGGCTCCGTTTTCCTCTGCATACCGGGCGCCCGAGCCACGGCCAGCGTGCGTCTTCTTTTTGCTGCGTATGTGGCACGCCTCAAATGCCCGGTTGATGGCGGCAAGCTGAGCATTGTATGTGATTTCTTTGGTAGGAAATCTACCTGTCGCCGACTTTTAGTGGTCCATGGATCGATGCGCTAACTGGATTTTTTTTTCTCTCCTTACCTTTTGCTACTTTTACGTCAAACCAATCCTGGTTCTTGGAGAGGGAGGGAAACGGTTCGCAACGTGCCAGAGAAAGAAAAAAATAGAGCGCGAGAGCACCAAAGGCGCACAAACGAACATCTTTGTGTCGGATGCAGGCGGCATAGTCATTCCGGTTGGTTCGGTTGGTTTTGCCTTGCGTCAAGAGAGCGACCAAAGCCGGGCACTTGCTGTAACCTTCCTCCGTAAAGTCAAGAAAGAACAAATCTGCGAGCTCCAGAGCTCGCGTGGACTCTCCACGCAGCAACATCATGTGCTGCAACAGAAATGTCATACGGTTGCGCGTATCCGCCTCGGTATTGGCACGAAGGTAGTACATGGACATGTTCAGCAGCTCCTCAGACGTATAACCGTCCTGGATCGTCCCAATACCACGGTCAATATAATTGGTTTTTTTTCTTGTTGACTCGTGGCTGATCTTGATTTGGAGCCACATATTTAGGGCCTCTCCACGAGGATGGGGGTGTGAGTTTAGTTTTAAGGCTTTTTGGGTGAAGTAAAGATCGCAAATGGCTTTCACGTACGAATCCCACGCAGAACGTCCAAGTTGCTAAGGCCTACCGTCGGTTTGTTTGCGTTTTTGATTTCCTCTTATGGAAACCACTTCTTCCAGAAATCGAATCAGTTTTGCCTCGGTCACGATGTGGCCATCTGTGTACCGCTGATCCCTACAATAGGCCTATAAGACAACCAGTAAGCAAGGCATTCTACAGGTAAATAAAGAACAAAATAGCAAGTACGTTACCATGAATTGCTTTTGTTTCGGTTCATACTGCGCTTTGGTACTAGCGCTCTGTATCTCCTTCTTCAAGCTCAATGCGCGCACAACAACTTCGTGATCTCGTGTACAGTTTTGGATCGACTGATCCAACTCAGGATCAGTGGCGGCAGTGCTACCGGTTGCAACCGGTAGAGGGACGACCTCCTTCTCCTCCTGCTGCTGCTGCTGGTCTGGGGTACATGCTTCGAAGGCACTGCCGTTGGAGGATAGTCTTTGAAACATTCGATGTGTGATGCTTCACTGGCCTTTCGTGGATTTACCTGTCAAAAGCTTCGAGGAAAAGAAAAAAAACCAACACACTTAGCATCTTTATATAGAGAACAGTGAGTTGGTGGGAAAAATATGCAGTTCATTCATACAACCGGGCCATTGGTACAATGTCTTATGTATGTTATAAAAATGTACGCTTAAATAGATAGTTTCACCTAAGTCCAAAGAACCACATAGGGCGAGATCCATGGTTCTTTGAAAGCCAGATGTTTGGATTATGTAAAACTGTGATACTATGCAAAAACTGTCCGATCTAAAAAGGCTTTCGAAAGATCTAGCACCTTAACTTAGCAGTGTCAGATCTATGCGACGTAAGGTAGGAATTCAATGCTTTGATTTGGTTTCACCATGCGTTTAGTGAGAGTTGCAATGCGTTGAAAATCTTTTAGATCACACACAAGCGACAGGCATGTTTAAGGAGGAATGCTATGCCATAGAATCAACAGAGCGCGAAGTAGAGAGAGACCTCATTTAAACAGGATATTAGTTCGAATTCGATCTATAGCTCTTTTCTCTGCTTTTTAATTCCCTTCCTTCTATTGTTACTATCTTTTCTCAAAGAAGAAGATTAAGATGACAATGGTAAATAAAGCTTACATTTTATCATTCATCCATCTCCCATTTGTCCGCTTATATATTTTCAGTTGTTGCGTTTCCTTTCCCTTTCCCTTTTCACCTTTTTTTTAATTAAAGAAATCTGATAAGCATAACCTTATCTTAAGTGACACAGAAAGAAAGAAAAAGAACAGGCACACGGTGATCAGATATATATATATATAGAGAGAGAGAGAGAGAGAATTGGGAGAGAATTGGGAGAGAATTGGGAGAGAAATTAAGAGTGCATGCGTGTGTGTGTGTTGGGCGCTGTGCCTGGCTCACCCAAAATTCCAGGACCGGGAATTTTGGGGCGGTTCTTTTTTTTACTAGTAGTAACCATGTCCCCGATCGATGGTTCGGTATTTCAGTCCGGTCACAATTTAGCGGGTGATCCAAGTCCTGACCCCGCTTGAAAAAATTTCATATACTCTTACAGCACAATTGGCCGATGCAGGCACCGTACACTTGCAAAACTCTCTCTCTCTTCACAGTATCTCTGTGTGTGTGTCACTTCCACCTAAATCTAAATTCAGATAAGGTTAGGTGTATAAGATTAAAAAAAAAAAGAAAAATAAAGAAAAGGGAACATAGCAACAGGAATCTAAAGCAGACAACTGGGGATAAACTAGTGATAATGTGAGCTTCATTCACCATTGTCTTCTTAATCTTCTTGGGAAAAAAAAGAAATGGAAGCTAAAAGCAAAGAGAAAGAACAGATCGAATTCAAACTATAGTAAGATTCTGTTTGAATGGGTTATCTATTTAGCATTCGATTAATCTGTAGTATAGCGTTCCTTCCACACACATGCCTATTGTCGTGTGCGAGCAAGAATTTGCAACACATCGCGGTTCTCATTAAACGCATAATGAAATCAAATCATCAGTACTTCGGGCGTTCAGTCATAGACATCGACACTGATAAGCTACGTGTTAAACTTTTTAAATATCTTTTACAAGGTACCATACCTTCACATAATCAGAAATCTGGTCTTCGCAGAATCATGGAAACTGGCCCTATTTGGTTTTTTGGACTTGGAGACAATCTCCTAGTTAAAGTTATTTTTTATGACTCGGATAACACAGTGTAGCAATGGCCGGGATATATCAACGAACCGGGTATGTTTTCCTCAAAATAGCTGTTCTTTATATAAAGATTGCAAATGTCCTTGTTTTTCTTTTTCCTTCAAAGTTTTTGATAGCTAGGTCTTCCGAAGGCTAGTGAAACGCTACATCGAAAGTTCTAAATATGATTGTTCAACATCAGTGCCTCCGAAGCATGTACCTCAGAGCAACAGCAGGAGGATATCTCTCTAACGGTTGCAAGCAGTAATGCTGATGCTATTCAGCCTGCATTATAGGAGTCGATTCAAACTGTATGCGGGACCACGAAGCTGTGCTGCATGCATTGAGTTTGAAAAAGGAGATGCAGGGCTCTAACACAAAAGCGCAATATAAATCGAAACAGAAAGCAATTCATGATAACGTGCTTGCTATTTCATTCTTTATTTAAACCGTAGGACACATTTGCTTGCTGAATTTTCTGTAGGTCTATTGTAGTGATCAGCAGTACACAGATGGTCACATCGTAACCAAGGCAAACTTATTCTTGAAGAAGTGATTTCCATTCGAGGATATCCCAAAGAAAACGACGGTACATCTTAGCAATTTGAACGATTTACGGGGGATTCGTACGTAAAAGCCGATTGCAGTCTTTACTTTACTCAAACAGCGTTGAGATTAAGCCCACATCAGCATTCTTGTGGGAAGGATTTGAAGATGTGGCAGCAGAGTAAGATCATCCACAAGTCTACGAGAAAAAAATACAATTACATCGACCGTGGTATGGAGGCAATCCAAAAAGGTTATACATGTGAAGAGCCGCTCAACTTGTGCATGTATTACCTTTATGCAAACACGGATGCGCGTTTACGCAAATGTATGAGATTTCTGTTGCAATGTACGATGTTACTGCGAAGAGAGGCCACGCGAGTTATGGAACACGCAGGTATTTTTTTTCTTTGATTTTGAGAATGAAGGGTACAGCAAGTGCCCGGCTTTGATCGTTCTTTTGATGCAAGGCAAAATCAACTGAACCAACCGGAACGATTATGCGGCGTTTATCCGACACAAAGACATTTACTTGTGTGCCTTATCTGCTCTCGTACTTTGTTTTTTTCTTTCGCTGATACGTTGCAAGCGAACCGTTTCCGTCCTTTTCCATGAACCAAGATTGGTTGGATATAAAGTTAGTAAAAGGTAAGGAATAAAAGTGGGAGTGCGATCATGAATATCCAAGTCAGCTTAACTTTTGTCCCTTGTTTCCCTGTGATTTTCTTTATTCATATTGCCGCTTCTTTCTCAATAGCAATCACCATAACCTAGGTTCTTTGTACTTTGTGTCTTTGGTCTTTCCCTTTTTTGCCAACCATTATAACGACTTGTCCATTTTTTCTCTGTTGCCCGAATCGAGTTTTTCTCGTTATGTTCTTTCTTCTCTTTCGCAGTCCAATCCGTCAACTGAAAATTGGACAACAGTTCAGACAACAATTCGCATATCACCTTTCCCTTCTACTTTTGAGAACTAGATCCAGCATTTCTTATATTTTTTATGAACGAAATACAATTACCTACACCACGCGGTAGCGCCAGAAGAAAAAGGAAAAGGCAAACAGAGCCTCAGATATCCTACGATCAAGCCAAAAATACCTTGCTTGAAGTACTTTTACTGAAGTTGAAGAGTACTATAGCAAACGAACTGTGGAAAAATGAGACAAAAAATTCTAGAAAAACGAAGAAAGGAAAGCAGTCTGCCAAAGCAAAAGAAAACAGACTGAAGGCTCAAGAAAAAAGGATGGATCGTTTGCGACAAGCTCTTGAAAAGCAGACAGAGTTCCTCGAGGAAGTTTTGAGCAAGCAGACAAGAAAGCGGGCGTTCCTAAAGGAACAATAGAGAAACAGATACGTTCTAGACTCCTGTCGTCCCATAAAACAGTCGAATTTTGGAGACAATGCGCGGTCGACAACTTCGATGATGTCTTGACTGTGGTCAAAGCTGAAGGAAAGCGGAAGAAACCCAAAAAGAAGGATGAAGACTCGGATAACCTTTTCAGAACATGTACAGTTCCTTTGAAGTCCGTACTACGGCCGGATCTTGACGAAAATCTGAAAAGCATTTTTATGCACACGGTAGAATCGACATCCGTGCAAATGACGGATTATGTGTCTGACTTGGCAGCTGTTGTACGTGCTACCATGTTGAAATACGTGTCAGTTTCCCTGTCTCTAGACCCAGCATCAGGTTTGGTGAAAGCTGAATTGGACCAAACATCAACTGGCTTCGATATCCGTGCAGTTGTACCCAAAGAAAAATTACGTGATGAAAGTATGCTGGTTGATGACTATTTTGTACCTGTAGCTCCATTGCCAGATAATCTTTCGCAGTTTCTTGATGAGATGCCAGGCAGGCGAAACAACGATCTACTTTCCATGTTCAATGAGAACCATATCCAATTTCTGCACGGGTTATATTTTGGCACAAAAGGAAACGTGAGCAAAGAAAAACACTACTTATGGATGCAGTTCCATGATCAAACTCTTGACAATCAGCCTGCAATTCCCGATGGTCTTTGCAGGACGTCGCATTTTTACATGAAGCAATTTTCGACGAATTTGAAGAATATGTGGGCAGGATCTCTTTACAACAGAAGCATGAATCACTTATTGCGTGTCCTACTCCGTGTTAATCTTGCACCAAGGCGTGAAGAAAAAGTACGAGAAATCAGAGAGAAGGCAAAACTAGCAAAAGAAAAAGAAATCGAGCAGCAACAAGTGATCAAGTACCAATATCGGAAAAAAGCTATCAAAAGGAAATTAAAGAACGAGAAAAAGCAATTGCGAAACTTGAAAAAGCAGATCGAGCAAGAAGAAGAAGATAGCTTGATAAGGCTAGCCACACGTGCGGCAAGGTGCGCTGCGGCGATCGAACGGCTCGAAAACCAATTGCTGGCGCGATCGGAGTCCAGGTCCAACCCAAAATCAATAAAAGTAGAGCAAATGAACAACCGAGCGTCGGTTACAAAGAAGAGGTAAACTTCATTATTCATTAGGATATATGCTTACGTGGCAAAATAGGAGCAGCAAGCGAAGATTTTGATATCCCTCGGTGAAACACACATCGGTGTGTTCGAACAAATAGAAGAAGAACTAGAGGAGGAGGAGGAGGAGGAGGAGGAGGAGGAGAAGGAGGAGACAAGTGAGCCAAGCAGGCGAAAGCTCGGTATCCTGCAAGCTATTACCAAAGTCCTCCTACAGTCAGATAAGATCACCGGCCATGTAACAGTGGAAGATGTGCTAGCTACCTCTCATTCGGACGATGCATTTTCTCCTCAAGAAATAGATACCGTGGTGAATATCGCAAACGCATTGAGGCCGTACGTCATTAGAGGACAAATTGCTTCTTGTATACCTCTGCGTCTCAATTTCGTCGTATTGGCAAACGCTTTGCTCTGTTCGATTGGATATCAAGAGTTCACCGCTTCGATATGTCCCACAATCAGCCCTGCTTCTGTTCACGCACTACCACTAGATGCAGTAGCCATGTATGAAATGTTTGGGTCAAGCTACGCCCAGCTTGATATTTACAAGGCAGACGGCTCAGTGATCACAAATAGAGACGAAGCAATAGCAGAGAAACGAACAGTGATAGGATTGTTTTTCAACGTAGAGGCTATTGAAAAAACATGCAAGGAGCGTGGGTTGCTACCGCGCTGGCGCATCACAGTAACTCCGCAGAAAACAGCAATTATTGATGGTAATGTTTGTGAACAAAGAAAACCCATAGAATCACGGTACGAGGCGAGACGAAAGAAGTATTATAGGAAAAAGGAACCCTACGTCCAAGAGCCGAGCATCGAACAACAAAGCACACATGAGTTAGCAAAGGCTCTCGACGATGCAAAGAAGGATGTAAAAACTCTTGAAACGTTAAAATGTCAGCACACCAAGCTTGTCAAAGAAGCCACGAACTTAATCGCAGGTTTACGTTCTAGCTATCAGGAAAAACAAGCTATTTGTCAAAAGCGCATAAGGGACAAAAGAAATGCGGACAAGCATGAGAATGTTACTGAAAAGGAAGCAGCATATCAACAGCAGAAACTGAGCTATGAAGCTTTAAAAGCTGCAAAATTGGACTGGTCAAACCAACAAATGGCTTTGAATCAATTACACGATCGGTTAGCAAATGCAAGACGGAAGAAGTACAAGTTGGAACAGGTAACGTTGAATATAAACTTGCATCAACATAAAGGCGTATATTAATATACAGCATCGTACAGTTGGTGAAAGCGCATCAAAAGAAAAAAGGTAAAAGTCCTGCTGATAGAAAAGAGAGAAAAAGCAAAGAAGAAGACGAGAAAATGGAGGAAGCAGATGATGATGAAGAAGATACCAAATACAAAAAAGAAAAGGAGAAAAAGGACGACGAGCACAACGACGACGATGAGGAGGAAGAGGAAGAGGAAGAGGAAGACGACGACGATGAGGAGGAAGAGGATAGCCTGTGCAGACCCCAAAGTGGGAAACGCCCCGGCTGTGAAGACAGCGTAGGCCGACTAGACCTTACGCCACTTTTAGAAGATCAGAACAATGTGTTAACGTTCAATGGCACTGATTACGGTTTGCAAGTGCTGTCGACTACAGTGCCTATTAGGAGACAAAGAGCAGATTTTCATTTACAGCTTTACAATCGATATTCGATGCTGGGTGTCAATGACGTCAATGACCACGATGATGATATCGATGTCTCTCCTGCTGACATGCTCCAGCTGCCAAAGCCGATCCGTATCACGGCAAAATCGCTCGATGAAACAACATTTGCAAGGACATTCCGCAAGAAAAGAGAGCGACGAAAGAAGGTAAATAAGCCAGCTATGATATGTTGTGCTTATGTGATAATTGCTACAGTCGAATGCGGAGATTCTTGCAGCCGAAGAGCAATTAAAAGAAGCCTCGATGGAGAAAGCTATGTCAGTCCAAGATATTATTCGTTGTCAAGAGGTAATCGTTAGTCTTTTTTGGACAGCTATCGATAACATATACATTTATAGATTGGTCGGAGCTGTAGAAAAACGCTCAGGGATTTTTACCATTCGAACAGGTGGCACAAAGAAAAGGTGATACAAGATCTCTACAAGGAGAGAATATACGATAGAGTGGCTGCAAACGAGAGAAGAAAGATTGCGATGGAAGCGGGGCCACATGATAGCGGAAGGAGGGTAATACCAGTTATGGCGATTGGCACCCAAGGGACGTGTGTTGGGTCCAGATTGAAAGGCCACCCTAAGCGTGGAGGCAAATGGCTATGGGCGAGACACCGTAGGTACACCCCAGTGGCAATGACAGATGAGCACCGTAGCTCGCAAACATGCGTATTCTGTTTTCAGAAGATAATCCACCCAAAAGGGCGTCGTTACAAGGAGATTAAATGGCGTACTATGAATGGAAGCTCGCGCTGTGTCAACTCAAAGTGTGTTACTTTTAAAACAGGGCATACGACTCAAAATCGCGACGTTCAGGCCGCCGTGGCCATCGGACTAGCGGCGATCAGCAACCTTTTCTCTGCAGAGAGGATAACGTTGCCACCATTTTATCCCAGCCATTTCGACGCTGGAATATCCAACATTGCCGATACCACCGTTCAAAGGAAACCGTCATGTTAAAGTGTGGCAGCTCTAACAGCTAATATATCTTTATTATAGGTGCGTACAGTCGTCTTCAGAAAGCCACCATACTGGTAGATGTTGCTGTTAGTTATCTACGCAAGTAAATTGCTTATTTTATAAACAGGGTGCGAAAGGCCGGCATCCGTCGCTATGACGGACATATAACAGGTTTTTTTTTAATTCAGTCTCGTTCTGTGACTCACAACAATGCCTATTATAGGAATATGTTATACTCCATCAGTAACGCTATTGCATCACAACATCTCCCTCTACTAAATATAAGGAAAATGTCAAACGCTGCATAGGGATTGGTTCATTAGAATCACAATAAATCTGAAGATCTTCAACCCATCAAAACTATAAAAGCACAAAGCAATTAAGCGTTTGATCAAATCGTTACTATCTCTATCTCAAGAACAAAACTTATCCACACTATCGCAAATATACATCACTATGTCAACTACCCGTGTCAGCAAAGGTAAGACAACAGAAATGAAAGTATATGGCTAGAGTTGATAAAGAATCATCTCCTATTATCTTGCAGCTTCTACTGCTCAAAGAAATTCAGTGGCTTGGGAAACAGACAACGCTTTATCTAAAAAGAGGTCATCGATGGCAGTTCTGATTGATTGGCTGACTACTCCCGAAAACTACGATACCTGGATGGGCCGAAAAGGCATCACAGTTGCCAGCAAGCAGGTTCTTCACGAGAAGATTGTCGAGGAGATGAAAAAGGAGGGCATTACCTACCGAAAGGAGGCCGACATTCGTAGCAATATCTCTACGATACCGATTTAGTTCTTGAAGGCAGCAGACTGGTTGTCTAACACTGGCAATGGTGTTATGAATGACCGGAGAAATCTGGGTACAGCTGAATAGCACGTTCAGTATTTACATCAAAGGTCAGTATAAAACGGTAAATAGAGATTGCCACGATCTAACTGAACATAAAGGCGAGGTTGTAAAAATATGCAAATATTATTATCAGCTCGAGCCTTTCTTTGGTGACATACCGGCTAGTGGTGCTCTGTTTTCCAGTGTCACGGATGAAGACGACAGCAGCGTTTGCTGCTGATCTCCTTGGCAATATCGGCAACGCCGACAACCTGGGCAATGAAGATCCAAGGGAGTCATCTGTGAGTGCCCTGGTTCCCAAAGAGACAAGACATTTAACAGTGGAAAAAAGCGTGCTAGATTTCAAGAGAGCATGCTCAATTTGTGGCATGAAGAGCATAAGCAGAGTGCTGACATCGCCGTCAAGAGAGCAAAGTTCCAGAGAACAAACTCGAGATCGAACGGAAAAAAGTGGATGCTTTCGAACGCAAAGCAAAAGCAAAACAGATGCAGGCCAAAGCCATCCAAGTAGAAGCAAAGGTCAAGGCGATGAAGGAGTTTATCGAGCTTGGCTTTACAAAGGAAGATGCGTTTGATCACGCACAGCAAATGTTTGGATGTTAATAAAAATAAAATTTATCATGACTGAATATTCTAAGTACGCACGGATGTTCTCGCACTTCTAATATCCTGCGCTACTGGTTTGAGAACTTCCCTGTTCCTCAGAAACAAGGAATGATTTTCTCCAAACATATTCTTCTCGCTGTCTTCCATCTGGGTATCTTCCAAAAGCTCCTCAACGGCATCATCCAGCACAAGATTGTGGGGGATCATGCAGGCACGAATCCAATAGCTTGCCTTCCGAATGCCCTTCTCATCATTAATTCGCATGCGAAGGCCTTTGAGAGACTGAAAACGGCATTTCAGAATACCAATGCAGTGCTCAATGCGAACACGAAGATTGCGGTGCATGATGTTAAACAACTTCTGGTTGGTCTTCATCTCGCTGTTTGATGGCTTCCTGTAAGCAGGTACCATGTACTCAGAAGGAGCATACGCAGAATCAGCCAGCAAATACGCATGATCATGGAAATATCTAGACGGCACTAAGCCAAGGGGGCTGTTGTTAAAGACGCGAGCATCATCAGCATAATCAGGCCACCCGTTCAGAGCCATGCAGAATTTCTTACGATCATCACACACAACTATCGCTGACAAACCATATCTTCCTTTGCGGCTGTAATAGTCCTCTGCGTTGATTTCTGGCCGAGATTCGAATGGAAACAGAGTCCCATCGACGAAACCAACGTAGTGAGGGAAAGTCGGTCTCTACCTGAATACGCTGACTGATCTGTTTCTGCTCCACCTGATCGGGCCAAAAAATCGTTTGTTTCTCAAGGGACATGAGGGCAACAGTGACCCAATTGACATAGTTGTACACAGTACCCTCTACAACACAATTAGTTATTGTTATAGGAACGTATTATACCTACCAGCAATGCCAAAGTTGCTGGCAATTCGACCAACAGCCGTACCATTACCGTGCATTCCGAATGCTTCTAATGCAGCTAGCAGTTGTAGGCTAGGATTCGCCTGCGGGTGACCCCGATCATTACCGAAAACAGCATGACCCTGGACCTTGTCAAGCAAGAGAAAAAACGTGTACTTGGACATTGTCACCTCTTGGAAACACCTTCTATGGTCAAGTGCATTCATCAGTCAGTCCAGATGGTTTGGCCGACGAGCAATTCGGTTCCTTGGATGTAGGTAGCGAGATGAATTGAGTTCAGCGCAGTAAGCAGCCAATGCTTGACTCTGTTGCTTCTTATCCTCACTGTCGAGCAGCTCCTCATCTGAGAACTCTGCCAGCTCAAGAAAGTCTTCATCCAATCTGGCCTCCCTTTTCTAAGCCACGTATGTAGCAACAAAGCAGTTTCAACGTCTTTGAGTAGCTGTTCACGTTCTGATGAGGTGCCGCAATGGACGGTCAAATAAAGAGGGGATTAAGTAATTGGACTTATCTATGCTAATCCTTGTTGGTCAAAGAGATTCTCTACACGTATACGCCGTAGTAACAGGTGAGCGGCGGCTAATATGCGTGGTGGGTGGAAAGGGACATTGTCTAAAACGAAAGCCCAGTGAGATCTCCATATTGTGATGAACACTCCAGCACCAAAGCTGTCGAAATCGATATGGGCAATGGGAGCCATCGCCAAAGGAACAGGATCTACCGTTACCTCGTGGGCGCAGGTGAGAGTCGCAGGAGAAGCTAGGAATTGTCGCGCGAGCTGTGTCCAAATTGGTTGCTTGAAAGGACATGACCAGACAAAGTGTTCTTTTGTTTCTACCAGTCCGCAAATTCGGCAATTTGGTAAGGGAAAAAGACTGGGATCAATGCTGTGCAATTGTTGGCGGTTTGGAAAACGCGAGTGGTATAGTCTCCACAACACCGTGTGTGCTTTCGAGGGCAGAGATGCATTCCAGAACCTTTTCCATTGCACAATGTTCTGATGAGTTAGGGATGTCGCGGTACCTAAAAAGTGACAATTCACACTCCATAATCATTTTAACGACACAAAGTGGATCCCATCGTGCTTGTTGTGTGTACTGATTCGTTGGCATATAATATTTGGACAAATATGCAATCTTGTAGTGTCCTTAATTGCCGCATGGCTTGGGCTGCTGAATGCCTTATTATGGATAAGGCAAGTCTGCGTATATTAATCTCAACAGCTGCTACCCAAGATCCTTTCATTGCGTTTGCATTCGTTTTTGACACATCAATCGACAGACATCACCAGCGTGCCGCATCAAAATGACCCTATATCAAGTTAATGTATACCCTTGATCTGCTAACATTATGCCAGTATCGCCTCTGTTTCAACCGATTTTCGTGGTTTGTCGACAAGTTCGATATTCCCTCAGCATCAAAGACCGCTCAAATCAAGCAATATACTATAGCTCATGTTTATTTGGGTAGCAATACCTTCAATGTCCTCACGCTTCTTTTGGGGAAAATGGTAGTTCCAAGAAAGGTTGGCAAAACCAATTATCAAATCACGCTATTCATTAGATAAAGATTACCCATTTTAAATAGTATATATTTTATGTCTCTTTGCTAGACTCATACGTTTCTCATATTAAAGGACATAGTTTGTTTCCGGTGAGTTACCACTATCGATTTTTATGAGCATCACACAGCTCGGATCCTCGAGCAAGCAAGCTACCGAACAGTTCGGTTCCGTAAATTTGGGTTAATTCTTTTATCCGAACGGGCTCCTACACCCATATATTCCATTCTCATTTATGGCAGTCATATTGTACATGTACCTAATGGCGGATTTCATGTTGTCAGAACATAAGACTCTCACATTTTCTCTGCTGGTAACAATTGCATCGAACGGAGCTCTTATTATAGCGGAAAAGGGCGTCTCCCAAGATCCGCTTCTCTTACTGATTGTAAAGGTTTTAGGTTTTCAACCTCCGAAGAATCATCTGTGTTCTTCTGCTATAGCCGTTTTCAAGCATTCAAAGTTATATGGTATGATAAGCGAAAGAAAAAAAAATTGCATGCCATTTACAATCGGTACGTTGCACAACTTCGTTTGAGGCAATAGCGAGCACTTGTACTTACGCATCCATAAAACGCCAAAAATGAAGGGTTGTGAAAGCGGTCATTTTTTTGGTTGGTTCATTGATAAAACGGCAGAAAAAAACTTGGACGGAAGTAAAGGGAAAGTCTCCCACGGAAGTACCCATCGACAGACCCTCGCAGGTTGGTTCTGCCGGTCACGCAAACTGCAATAGTAAAGCCAACATGAATATTTCTGCCAGCCAGTAAAGAGTAGTGATTAGCTGACGGAAACGAAATTACGAAGCCCTGTAGTTTCAAGGAGGAGTGAAGGGACAAGGAAACCAAAAGTGAAAGAAGGGGCGGATACCTTCCCTCATACTAGGTTCCATACCTACCTTATACCGTTTATCATTATGCAATGCGATCAATAAGATAGTTTCCAACCATGCAGCATTTTGTTAAGCCCTTTATTACAAAAGACAAAGAAAAAAACTGTAGAGAAGAGAAAACTCAGTGCTTGCATGAAAGTTCATCATCACGTCACTCACACAGCGGGTTTTCCTTTGCTTCCCTTTTTTTTTTTTGTTTCCTTCTTCAGATGACAATTTCATCTCTTCCGATTGAGCTGCTGGACATCATCGGGACTTACTTGTCTCATGAAGATCGTTACGTCTGTGTCATTGTTAATCGGGAATGGTACACACTCTTCCGGCGACTGTTATACCAAAGCGTTACGGTGAAGAACCGTAACCAGTTTCATTGGTTCTATAAAAGACTCGATCTGGAATCGAAAGACCCACGACCCATCGGTCATTGTGTCAAGGACCTCAATATTTATTGTGGAAAACTCACATTGGAAGAACTCAGACGAATACCAACCCTTTGCCCCAACGTTGAGTCTCTTGACGTCGACTGGACTATTTGGCAACGCTTTGCACAAGGCCATGGCAGCTTATCTGCGCAAGAGCTCGTGCATCCTATCATGACAAGTTTCCTTACATCCTGGAAACTGACACGACTGACCCTCGACTGTTTCCGTCTCAGCTACGCCATAGATATCACCGCAGTCCTTATCTGCGTGCCGAACCTGCACTCCCTGTCTTTCAGGAACTTGAGATACGATTTTTACCTGCATGATATCGAGAAAATTCACGCTTGTTGCCCATTACTGGAATCACTTCATATTCGCTGCCTTGCCATGATCACTTACCCTACACGACGGCTTTCCGATAATCTAATCACCACCGAACCTGCGAATAAAATGAAACGACTATTCATTCAATTTAACGACAACCGAGCTGTCACCTCAGGATGGTACGAATACGTTGCAAGGAAGTATCCTAATATCGAAGAACTCCACTTTGAAACACCCGACAAATATGGTCTTGGACCAATGGACTACGGCGACACTGCACGACTGGAAGCATTTGATCTGCTTGCGCGAAATTGCCACCGTTTGAAAACGGTGCGTATGACACGGTTTAATATCGAAGATCGATTTTTTAAAGTCTTTGACCACGCCGATTCGCGCTTGGAAAAGATATCATGCAAGCTTTCATCACAAGTAAATCATCTTCAGGTCGGCCGTCTCGAGTTCGAAACAATTAGGCAATTCCGGCATTCTCTTACATCCCTTTCCATTGTATGGTCTACCTACAATAACCCTTTCCCTGGTTTATTAAGCAGACTCGGGGGGTTCCTCTTGCTCACCGAGCTGACTTTGAACTTGTACCTTGGTCGGTATCATCCAGATGATGCATGCATGATAGATGTGGTATTCGAACACTGCGTTGCCCTAAAAACCTTTGTATTAGAGCAAGGGATACTGTCGTTCCGAAAACCCACCTCACACCGCGATACGCCTTTCCATGGCCTTACCAGCCTTACCTTGAACTGGGTGTACTTTGACGAGGAAGCGCTCATTTATGTCTCGAAGCGCTGCCCTCACTTAGATTGCTTAGTGATGTTTGGATGCTTTCCTCGCCGAACATCAAACCATACGATTGTCCAAATTGATATGCCTCAGCAAAAGTTTTCAAAAATCGACGTCAGCTACCTTCGGCTAGGACCTGCTTGGAATAGGCACAGTCGCGAGTCACCGATCAAACTTTTCTCGCTAACACAGCTGATGAAGCAGACATGTCTATCGGATGAGAGCCCATCGCCGACATCAGTCTACTTCATGAATGCTTATTACAAATCGCGATCGTTATGCCCCCGTTATGATCTCTACGTGGATGACAATGATCGATCACGGCAGACTGGATTTGCAAAGAGTTTTCGAGAACTTAGATCTCGCGAGATCGCCGCTATGAACAATGCAATGCTTGCGGAGCCAATGAACCCACCGGCAAAAAGATCCAGGACTGCGTATGAACAAGGATCATGTCACGATCGATGGACCAAAGAAATACGTGAACATGGTATTGCAAAGATTACGTGCCATTCGGTGCACCGGTTGCGAATCAACGGAAAACGAATTTCACTATAAGTTGGTTACAATGAACATTTTGGTTGATGCATGCTAGAGGAAAACGAACCTCTTACTTAATCCATAATTGTCAAGGATACAGTGCCCAAGCAAAGAAAAAGAACATAGAGATTATAGCATTTAATGGGATCCATGCCGGGGACCCCATCCCCTCTTACGTCCTTCTACGCGAAGATGCCTCATGAGGTTGTGATTATCTAACTTTCTCTTATAAACGAGAAAAAAATCATTACGAGGACTGAATCAAACTGTAGCATCATTGATAGGGCAACATTAAGTACAATCAGTTTATGTCGAACAGTAGTTTTTCTTTCCTGTTTTTAATTGGTATAATACCATGAGGCGGCTAGTCCACTCAAACATGCCGTGAGCAATGAGGATACAAAATTGACCTGTCTTCATGTTAAATGCCTTTGTCTTCTGTTTCTAATGCAAGACGTACCTGATGGTTATCCAACAAGTCATACCCACTAATGATAACAGTGTCTTGGTCTCGTCGTTCTTTAGGTATGATCATCTTTTGTTTTTGGGAATACAACGAGCATTGGACAGTAGCACCCAACAGTGAGTCGATCTAAAAGAAAAAAATAATCGAAATTGAGCTTTTTCAAAGCAAATCATGTACAGAGAAAAACAGTTTCCTTACCAGGGATCCTCCAAGACCAGCCACGGTACCTAGAAGAACAAGTTGCCAGGGGAAAACTAAGCAACGTTTGTCCAGTGCTACAGCGATAGCTCCAGAGAGACCAATGACGGTTCCGCCAGCAATAGAGGCGGCCAGACCCAGCGGGGACACGCCTCCATTAGTTCCTTTAGAAAAAGAGACAAAGACAGCTCAGCAAAAGAGTGGGAGAGACAGAACGGGAAAAAGAGAAGAAGAGTCGTGTCTTACCAGGAGGGACACGCTTAAACCGTGTGATTAAGAAAGGCTGATGCTTATTAAGAATGCCTAATTCACTCGCCCACTTCCATAGGATTGAATAAGATGTCATCTAATAAAGATGATATTTGCCTACCGTATCACCAGCACAGCAGGCATAATGTCTATAGCAAGTCTAGAGTTAAAATTCTTGATCGTAGATATGGATAAGCCAATGCTAATCTCGACTTACCCGACATTGGCCCATACTAAGATAGTTCCCCATCGTGAAAGGTTGTAACATGTTGTTGAACTTTCGGCGTATAGTTGGAACAAGGTCACAGTAATGCCGCCCATTAAGCCGTTACAGATCACCTGGATAATGTTTCGTTCACTCGACTGTTCATAATCGCACTCTAGCTTCTTTTTCGTTTCTGCTTTAAACTAATATGGGCCGATAGTTTTTCATTCTTAGTTAGTTTAGTTCAGGGCAACCCTCATGACGCGTTGTCTGTTTCACCTTGGTTAATTTGGAACTGGTTAGAAAGAAGACAAGCAGTAAGACGGTGAAAATATAAAAGGAAGAAGAGAAGGTGACCATGCCGAGGATGAAAGCACCCACTTGCCCATCCAAACTTAAAGACTTCTTTCTTCGAGAGTAGATCACTAAAATGGCAGAGAGAGCTGCAGCAAAGAAGAAATGAGGCATAAGAGGAGGAAACAAAAGAAAGGGAAGCAGTCCCTGACTTAACTCAAGTTAAAGGCACAATGTATCTTCCTTTTTTTTTTTTTTTGAGGAGGTTGGGGTTATATGGTCTTTTAGTTTTGCGCAGTGGCCTGCACAGCTACAATCATCGTCACTGTTATTCTTTCCTCTTGGCTTTTTCTTTTTCTTTTTTCTTTTTTTTGTAGGATATGCAATAAGTTGAGAGTGAACGAAAAGAAAAGAAAAGGAATACCCTGGTATATCTAGTCATTTCTACGGCTCATACTGATGTACTTTGATCTGATGAGTCTAGATAGTATTTAATATGAATCCTTCTAGCATCAACTGAAGTAAACAGCCTATTTACCTTTAGGTTTCCTCTCTGTGTGAATCCCTTGCCGCATCCCGGGTATTGGCACAAATATGGTTTGACTGGCCAATGTATCTTTTCGTGTGTTTTTAGGTTGCCCAACTGTGTGAACGACTTTTCACATCCCACATAAGAACACTATTCAATGCCGTATAAGAACAACAAAACAAGCACGACATCGTATTTGGCTTACATGGTAAGGTCTTTCTCCTGTATGTTTCCTAGAATGGGTCTATTCATAATGGAAGAGGAAAGCACGGTGAATAACGCGATTCTATCAGCAAAAATGGCGCGTAACGATTTTTACTTTAAGGTTGCCATACTGTGAGAATGATTTGCCGCAACCAGGATGTTCACATATCTGTCAAAGATAAAAAGATATATTCGGTTTCAGAAAAACAAAGCCTCGACATTTCTGCTTTCGCTTACATAAGGTCGTGCGGATCTCGGCCGAGCGGATGGTTCTTCTGACGCTGATCCACCGTGATCCGTTCTGGCAATAACACGGTAATGCAAGGTAAATCAACCAATGTGGTTTGCAAAAGCCGACGGAATGCATGATTTCCCCTTTTGCTGGCATGAAACAGCAAAAAGGGAAGAAATAAAGAAATAACAAAACATCAAGAAATACACAATACCTCATATGTATCCGTAGATTTGCTGGTTTATTGAATAACCGGTTGCATCCAGGCTCCTGACAGCCAAATAGCTTTCGGTCTTCGGCATACGAAGTTGTTGCCGATGGTCCAGGAGGATAATACGACTGTTCTGTCACAGACGACAGCAAGGGGTTGTGGGACGAATGGGTACTGATCATGGCATTGTTTGAGTTAATGTCTTGGCTGTAATTGCCTTGTTGAAAAGAACCCGTCAGCGTGAGGGCATCGAGAGTGGAAAGATGAGGATTCAGGTTGTGAGACATGCCTTGGTTATTGTGAGGCTGCATAATCAACTGTACGTTTGCATTGTCATGTCCTGTAACTTGATTAGGATGGCTTACTTGCGTATTGAATTAGACACACTTTGCGAATCTCAAGAGAAACTATAACGTTGACGATCGCATACAACAGTGGTATAAGCTGGTGGTCACAAATGAGGGTGATGGGAGCTGAGTTCAAATTAGTCTACGCAGCATGCATCTATCGAAATGAGGAAAACGAAAGAATGGGGAAAATAGTAGGGATTATTTCACCTTAGAAATCAGTGCCATTCATGCTTTACTTGTGGCTATTACTGCTGATATTCACTTCATTTTGATACGCAATGTATGATCCATTGCATGATAACCAAGTAATTCATACAGGTCGTGAACGATGGCATTTTATCCAAGCAGAAAGAATATCATGGAAATATAATCTACTTCATCCAGGAAGATCCATGTCTAAAACCGATAACTATGTAAAAATACGCGTAACTTATCTTAAGTTATCACACTTGGCGTGCTGAGCCTGTACCACTAAGGGTCTCCTGCTTCTTCGTCCATCATCGCCGTTTCTCTTTCTCGACATCTCATTGGCCGATGATTAGTGTGTCATGGCAATAGATACAGCCTCTTAAGTGGTGAGTACATGTATAGGCCATCGATTTCCATCATAACCACTCCATAAATAAAGATTTACTATACTAATGCTAATTTAAGTGATACAATGGTAACAGTCGCTATGAGGATTAGGACGGGCACTATCGAGTGCATGCAGTTCCGATGATGTAACAGAATCCTCTTTGATGAGGCGTTGGATGGATTATTTTAGGTTGTAGAGGATGATTTTGCAGGAAAGCTTTGTTCTGTTGCTTTATTGCCCGATGACATCCCTGGCTGCATGATGAGTAGCGAAGATAGAGCTTGAACAAGTAAATGCGGTTTATGCCAGTAATTGGGAACACTTTTTTTTGGTTTGGTTATCATCAATGGCAAGACATGTGAGAGTCAGCAAGAGCATCACGAAATAAACATTACCTTGACAAGAAAACAGTCATTTATAAAGGAGGTCATCAGAAAGTCTTTCAACCAATGTCATGTATCAGTTATCGCTAAGCATGGCCATACTGCTGGTTACATGTCACTCTGTATCAGTGGCGGCCAGTGCTGGATCATGCGATGTCTCATTGTAAGCGCCCGTATCTAACTATTTCCTGCTGGTAACTCAGTACCTATGTATTACCTTATTGTTCGTTTGATTTTTGAGACCTGTCTTGGGGTTTACGCTGAAAGTCTTTCTTGCTTTTCATCCATGGCCAAAAAAAATATGTCATTAGGCGATCTGCTTGAGCTTTCGACAACAGTGTAATGGGGCGCATGTATTACGTTCCTTCTGATATAGCAGATACAGTGATGAGAAACACAAGCTTCCTTCATACTCACACTCACTGGGAGCATAAGAAACAGAAGCATGAAAATAGTCCACTTGGGAGATTGTCGAACACTAAAGATTAAGCGTTCTACAGGACGACGTAGCGATGGCTGTCAGTTTTCAGTACGTTGACACAACAACAGTTAGAGCACCCGCAGAAAGCTCGTCTGTCATTCGTTGACAACCCACAGGCCGCCTATGAATCAAATGAATGCGTATTTCCTCGGTTGCTACACCATATTTGGAATCAGTTGATAAAAGAACCGAGCACATTTTTGCAGAAAATGTTACTTTTTTTCGAGCTGTGTTTCTTCAAACAAATCCAATAGGTTTTGAGTTTTATTACCCCGGGTTCATCCTTTGCGAGAGTATCATCGTTGGAACCGCAATACCTGCGTTAAACGGTGCCCTCAAAGGCAATTAATTTGCAGGGAAGGATCAAATGACTGAAGGTAGAATTAATGGGTCCAATACCGAAGTGGTTCTCTTCCTCTCTCGTATTGTTGCCCAATCAAAAGGAGGATGAATGTAAAATTAGGGAGGCAACAGCAAACATTTCGCACACTTTTTTCTCACGAATTGTGCAATAAAAGAAAAGTTAAATTTGGAAAAAGCTGTTTAGCTAATCGAGGTAAACAAGACTATGTATACGGAAATAGGCATTTGATGAACCTGTAGATGAGGCGACTTTCTAGACCTTTGTCAAGCACCTATTCCGTCAAATCCAGCTCATTGGTAATGGTATATGATTCTGACCTTCGAGACTCCGATGTACTTTACTTTTCCGAATATGGGCTATATTCATTTAAGCTGTATATTTACCCAACGTCCTTTATTACCAGACCTCTTTTTTCCCTCTCACGCCATTTCGCTTCGTTTGTTTCTTTATTGATGGTTCTATAACATGGACCCTTCTGTGCCATTGTCTTCACATTCCCCTGTGTATGCTTCTGGCCATGTCTCTGTGACTCGACAGAAATCATTGAACGATGTATTGCTATCAGTAGCTCGCCGGAAACGAGCCTCCTCAGCTTCCAATCCATCATCTTCTTTTCAAACTTCTTTGACACGTAAACGCTCTCTCAGTGGCCTATTAGGAAGATGGACAACACCGTTTTCATCTTCGGCGCCGAAGCCCATTCAATTCTCCTCCAAGAAAAAAGACTATGATATCATTCGAAAAATTGGTACTATGTCAGTGTCACTGCACATTACTCACTTTCAACATTTACTATTACATAGGTTCCGGAGCTACTGCTTCTGTATATTCTGCAGTTCATAGACCTACTGATACCAAGGTGGCTATCAAGGCAGTTGATCTTGAGCTCCTGGACGTCAAACAGGATAGTCAACTCGAGGCGTTACACAAGGAAATCCAAATAATGTCATTGTGCAACCACCCACATTTACTTCCAGTTTATCAGAGCTTCGTGTCGGCAACTCATTTACATATTGTGATGCCAATCATGTCGGCTGGTAAAACCATTCACATTTCAGGTGAAACATATGGTTAAATTGATTGGATAGGTTCCTGTCATTATTTATTAAGGAAGCACTTCAAGCACGGCTTGGAGGAGCAATGGGTGGCATGGTAAACCTATGGGAAAAAAAAAGAAGATAATTAAACCCTTTATTCATCACAAATTGAATAGCATTCTTAAGCAAGTCTCTTTCGGATTAGAATATCTTCACCAAAGTGGATTGGTACATCGCGATATCAAAGCTGCCAATATCTTGTTGGATTACGACACTGGATATATCAAATTAGCCGATTTTGGCGTCAGTAACTATCTTCATCCTATGGGCACTGAATATAGCTATGAT
Source organism: Apophysomyces trapeziformis B9324 (assembly GCA_000696975.1). Classification (NCBI taxonomy): domain Eukaryota; kingdom Fungi; phylum Mucoromycota; class Mucoromycetes; order Mucorales; family Mucoraceae; genus Apophysomyces; species Apophysomyces trapeziformis. The sequence continues at coordinate 29,072 of JNDP01000948.1, forward strand.
TCAATGCCGTCCCTCTCCGGGATTTCTCCAGTGCAGGAAGCAGATATAATTCCGTCCTCTACGCTTTCTTCTCTCTCGCCACGTTGCCCAAATCCTGGCACAAGGCTCCGCTGTGTGGATATCCATAGCAGGAAAGCCGCCTGTCGCTCGTTTGTGGGCACACCTTGCTGGATGGCTCCCGAAATTCTTCATCAACGCGAATACGACACCAAAGTAGATATCTGGTCTTTAGGCATAACAGCGCTTGAATTGGCTTGCGGCACGCCTCCCTTCGCAGAATACGACCCCTTCACGGTAGGTATTTGACCTGTTGTTATTTAGTTCGTTCAAGAGCCATATGCACTAATGCTGTGAAAGATATTTCAACGAATTATGCATCACCCGCCGCCCACACTCGAAGCAGCTTTATTCAGTAATAGTTTCCACGATTTTGTTGACAACTGTTTACGAAAGGATCCTCAGGAAAGACTCTCAGTGACAGAATTGTTGGCCCATAGTTTTCTACGTAATGCCAAGAGCCCTCAACATCTTGCCCGCTTCTTCTTACGACATCCAGAAATTGATATTCGATCCGTTGCCATGACACGGATCGAGGAAAGATGCCAAAGAGATAGTATGGAGCAGGATAAGGATCTTCCCATTCGATGGAGCTTTTCACCGTGCAATTCTTGGGCATGTTCATCTAAGCCAGCACGACTCGATACCAGTTCTATCTGCTCCACTCAACCTATGTCTATGTCACCCATTACCCCTGAAGACGAAATAGGTGACATAGTCTCCAAATCTGAAACTTGCCAGGAAATGCGGAGAAACTTCTATTACGACACGTTTTCGCCTGGAGTACATCTACTGTAAACAAGAACATAAGGGATCCATTGCAGAAGAAATGAAATCCATCCCTGAAATCGATGAAACAAGAAAGAGGAAGGCTGGCTCTTTCTCACTGGTCCTTCAGAGTTAGCATAGTTAAAGCTTGCCTATTATGATAGGGAGAACAGAAAATTTGTGCTATTATTATACCGTCTTAGGGACGATGGTGCTAAAAGCAACTGCTTGTTACCATTTTGCGGAACATAACCAGATGTATAAAACTTATTCTCTGTTTAAGCACCTGCTCGATCACTGATACCAGAAGGCTGTCTAAAACTAGTCGCATTGATGATGTCTGGTAACCTAATACTTTTTACCGTCCGTGTTATGCACGTAGAGCTGGGCTTCTACAAGAGATATTTTTATCTTGCCGTCAACATCACTACCCTGCTATAGAGTGATAGATGTAGAAGCGCAGGGACACACGGGCTTCTCACTTAGCCTGATAGTCTCCAGGCCCAGATTTCGAATGGCTCAACTCCATGAGCATATAAACTCCTTCTTGTTCACAGAACCGCTGATAGATGACATGCTCATCTACGGTTAATCTTCTATGTAGATGTTCCAACCGGTGTTGACACCACCAATATTGATGGAATTTGCTACTGGGATCCTCTTGTTGAATCCACATTAAGCTGGCCTAGACCAGCAAGTTCGACCTAGACAGTGGGACGATGTACTACATGCATCCTAAGCGGGGCTCGTTTCTGATATAGATAATAGAAAGTAGTCATTCTTGGATAATCTCTTCAATCGCTGGAGGCTGGTTATCTAGGGTTTGTCCGTAGAATTGCTGTTGTAAACTGTGTAACCTTTGTAAAACGCGGGAAGGGCCGAGTTCACGTACAGCACGCGTCCTTGTGTTGGAGCCTTTATCGTGTTGGTTTTGGTCTTGGGTCTTGTGGCTCCTACAGAAGGGAAACGTATTACAGATATGTTTGTTGTATCACTTTCGCCGCATGCCTATTGTCACAGACAAGAACCAACGAGATCGCTCCCCGATAAATATCGTTAAATATTCATTACCGCGCGTTGAAATACTTCCCTTTTGTTTTCTTTCTGTATGCTACCTTATGATTAACAGGGTTGCAATGTAAATCATCCCATGTTAGTATTCCTACAGGTTTCTCAGAACTTGGGCTTTCGGGTATGACTTGGTCAGCTTGGCGTTATTGCTATGTTGAATCGATTCTATCCTGTTATGTTTCACAGCACGTCATTACACGAAAGTTAAAACAGCCACGTGTGGACTTTTTTCCGGTTACCTCACTCTAGCTACAACGGGCTGAGATTAACGGGTAAACAATATCTACCCATCCTGCTCAGCAAAGATTGTCTCAAAGAAAGTTTAGGACTTTGCAACGAAAACTTCCGCACATTGCAAGTAATTGTTTGGGTCAAAGAAAATGAAGTCAAATAGACTGTAACGAGAGTTGTTGATAGAATGTTTGAGCTATGATATTTTACCTACGAGTAGCTATTTGCTTGAAACGTTATAGGAGGCGATATTCATACACGCAAGTTCTTCGCAGTAAACCTCCCAAGTGCTTCGTGCTTTGTTCTTTCCTAGACACCATAAACTTTATGCTTCCAAATGGCAGGTAAGCAAAATAGCAGGCAAGCCCACAAACTACGTATAATGTGCTTCTTTACGTTTTTGCTAAGCCTCGCTCACTGTTTTACAACTAGTCATCGAACTCAGGCGAATCCTCGGTTCTAATTCAAACCATGTTCTACTTAGCATCCCATCATTCCTCCACAAGACCATACGATTTCTAATCTAATTTATGAAATTGTTTGCTCGGTAAAAAAGAAAAAAAGCTGGGCTAGGATTGATGCACCAAATTTCCAGTTCAACACCGCTTAGTAGATAGGCATGCTCAGATGTGCCGATCGTTATGCAGCGATCAGTGCCATGGGGGCACAGTCACATGGGTGCAAATTAAGCCGCCATTGGAAACCTTCTCGGTTACAAGAACGTGGCATTTATCTCGTAAAAAGAAGGTCATGGCGTCCTTACCATTAGGAACCGCCTTTCGAAGGAAGACCCAAGCCTCGCTTTCTTTGCCTTTTTCAGATATATCAGGAGAAACAGCATCTACAACGGCTCACGACCTGAATAATATGGCCTACATGAGCGATCCAAACACTATTCCGGACGAAGCATCATGGCTTGATGACGATGTACAAGCGGACGTACTTTTTCCCCAGTTCAAACCCGGCCAGGACGACAAAGTCGATCTAGCAGCATTCAATGAATTAGTGGAAGAAACTACTAGAAAAGGCTCTATAGGGAATGTGACTCTGAATAGAACACTCAGCAAAGAAGCCCAGTTGTATGGTGAAGTCAAAAAGGTGAGAACAAGGCTGCCAATATCATTCTGATCGATTTTACGAGCCAAAAGTAGCAGTCTGATATTGCCTGGCCTGTTGCTTCTCGGTACCTGATCTATTCCTCCGACGGTCGTCTACAGACGTCGCAGCAACTTCTGACGGAGGAAGGGCGAGAGGTACTACAGCAAGTTCTCAAATCCACAGGATGGTGGGTAGATGCTTTATGTCCAACAGACGATGAAATGCGTGTGATGGCCAAGGTAAAGTAAAAAAAAAAATTACCGGGAAATCTTTTATTAAAGCATGGAATTAGACATTTCATATTCACGCTCTTACCGTTGAAGACATCTTGGCACAAGAACCACGCGAGAAGGTTGAACTGTTTCCAAACTATACGTTTGTCTGTTTTAGAACGTTTGATATGGATGTCTACACGGAACATATTCGGCCCTATAACTTCTATATCCTTATATTCAAGGAAGGGCTTCTAACGGTAAGGTATTCATTACGTGATTCAATCGCAGTAGTAACCTTGTATCTTAGTTTCATTTTCAAAAATCTCCACATCCAGACAAGGTTCATCGACGGATGGTTCAACTTAGGAATCACATGACGTTAACGCCCGACTGGATGAACTATGCATTGATTGATGCGGTAACAGATAGCTTCGCGCCACTCATTTTTCAGGTGGAGATGGAGGCAGTTTCCATTGATGAATTATCGATGGTACTCCGAAGATCAGAGCAGGCTGATATGCTAAAAAGAATCGGTCGTTGCCGACGACGATCTACGCAACTTTCGAGATTACTTAGTTCCAAATTGGATGTTTTAAAAAGTTTGATGAAACGATACGAAGACAAAAACCGAGATATATCCACTAGATCGTTTAGCGATGTGCTATTGTATCTTGGTGATATCCAAGGTAAGGGAAGGAAAAAGGACGGAGTGAGTCTCTTCGGAATGAACGTGATGAACTGTGCTAAATTTAGATCACATCGTCACTATGCTACAAAATGTCAATCACTACGATCGAATATTGTACCGAGCCCATACCAATTATCTTGCTCAAGTGAACTTAGAGTTGTCGCAAACATATTCTATGACAAATAAGGTTATGAATCGATTGACATTCTTAGCCACAGTCTTCATACCTCTCACGTTAATCAGTGGTTTGTGGGGAATGAACGTCATGGTAAGGAAATAACTTGCGGGAAAAAGGCGGAAATATTGACGAAGCCAATTCATTGAAAGGTTCCTGGAAAGGACTTCCAAGATTTGAATTATTTCTACTGGCTATTGGGAGGAATGGCCATTTACTGTGTTGCTATGACATATTTTGGAAAAACAGTTGCATTATTATGATTAGATTTTGCTAAAAGACCACTGTTTGATAGCAAACCATTTTGTGTATTGCGCCATTCGCCCTTTACCGAAGTCGGAAGATATATCAGGCGATCAACAATATCGCTTTATTTGGAGGCAAACGCAGGCTAGATTTCCGGTAATTCTTCGTTGTTGAGCTGGTGGTACGGTGCACAACACGGTGTCCGTTTTTGACTGTAAACAAAGTAAACTTTTTGTAACGCTTGGCAAAACCTTTTCCGGAATCAGTTCCCTAAGGTGGCTGAACCTTTTTCTTTTTTTTTTCCTTTTTTTTGCCCTCTTGACGTATGCTCTGTGACTTCTTGCTCCGCATATTACTGTTGATGGAAAGCTTGCAGCCATACCTTACTTCCTTGATATCGGAGTTATAGATCGGTTGACTCGCTCGTTGATTTTTATACTTCCAACCATTGATCGCTAAGCATGGCGGAGCGTTAATGCACAAAACGGGGATAATTGTCTATATTTGGGCAATAGTGGCTATTTATCAAAGCAAAGGAGCAGTCGAAGACGTAGAGAGATCAAGAGTGAGAGCTTCAGATGGTTCATAGCGAATTGATACGAGGGTAAGCATTTGAAAGGGCGATGCTGACAGGCACGTGATTTCCCTGATACTGGATAAATTTTGGCAATCACTGTAATTCTCTGCTCCTTGTTACAAGCGAACTTGTGCATCAGGGCCTATATATAAAAAAGCAAACGCTTTCTCCCTGTGTTTTTGGAATTGCTTAGCGATATTCAGTGGTATTTGGTCATTGCTCCACAATGTCAAACAGTGGGGACGATGCAGCTGCGAGACGACAACGAGTGAGCAGAGCTTGGTAACTTAACAGTAGAATTAACGGCAGTTACAAGACAGTTTACTGATCTAGACTTATTTTCTTTACAGTGATCTATGTCGGCGCAAGAAAATTAAATGTGATGGACTCTCACCAATATGTAGTAATTGCCAGGCTTTCAGCCTTGAATGCAGTTACAACGATACAACGAAAAAAGTGAGTGCTGTGAGCGATATTCGACACTTTGCGCTAAACTGTAGGGATTGTCTTGTAGAGAGGACCACCCAAGGGTTATATTGAGGCTATTGAGAACCGATTGCATCGATTAGAGAGCTTTCTAGGCGAACTCGCCAAGGAGGACAATCCCAGGTCCCAGGCTCTGCTTGCGGAGTTGAATTCTCCCCTCGAAACATCGACTGGAGAGCAGATTAAGACGAGACCAGTAAGAAGAGGAGACCGTCAAAAAAATCCCTATACACGACGCCAAAACTCCGGCAAGTCCAAGGCCAATTTGCAAATTGAGACACAGTCGGATGCCTCAGGGACAAGCTCTGCGTATCTCGTGACCAGTCCAACCCTTGCTCAGCCACCACCTAGTAGCCCTGACTCAGTTGATGACAGCACGGGCCAGCTGTCGATGGATGAGACAGGTATGCAACTGGATTTCGACTGGTATCCTGTGTCCGTTAAACTGAAGAAACGGTTTGTTGGTAGGCCAGGTTCGCTACCTTGGGAAATCCTCAGGTTACTATCTACTACAAGATAGCCGCACTTACCAGAATGGTGCTTTCCATTTTTCTGGATGGGGTCATAGATCCTCATCGGATACAAACCGAAAGCAGTTCTTATCTTCCTCCAACCCGCTAGAATTACCACCTTCTGATCTCTCCGACCATCTCTTGAAGCTATACTTTGATAATTTCTATCCATTCTTGCCCATGTTTTACAAGAGACAATTGAATTCGACTTTCGCTTCTCCAGAAGAGCCGGTTTCTCCCCTCCTGCTGAACGCAATCTATGCATTGGCGTCGCGTCTATCGCCCGATAAAAGAGTCCGATCTGATCCGGACTCTCCTGATACTGCTGGTGATATATTTTTTGAACGAGCAAAGAGGTTATTGGATGATTATTACGATATTCCAAAGATATCCACGGTACAAGCACTTCTTCTTTTATCTTGTCATCAGCATGGTGTGATGAAAGCTGCGCGTGCATGGTTATATAGTGGCATGGTGAGTTAGAGCGACGGATAGTAAGTGTTTTTAATGTACTTGGTTAGGCGTTTCGAATGGCACAAGATCTTGGATTGAACCGAAACTGTGAACAGTGGGATATCCCTCCGCCAGAACGACAAAGGCGTAAACGTGTATTTTGGTGCTGCTTCATTGTAGATCGACTGACGAGTGCTATATTTGGACGTTCCTCAAATTTTGAAGAAAGAGATATTGACATACCTTTTCCTTCAATGGATGATGACGAGGAAGTCAAAGCTGGAAACGAGTCCGATTCGACGAGACCACCTGTGAAAATCGTGGAATCGTTTATCCACCTTATTAAGCTGTGCGATATCTTGGGACATGTCCTTAAGAATATCTATTACGCCAAAGCGCGATATCATGGACCGTCTCACCACATCAATCATATTCTGACCACGCTGAACAGACAGCTTACCAATTGGTACAACAATTTACCACCATCATTGCAGTATAAGCTACCGAATACCCAGCTTGGTGAAACAGGTCCCGATCCACCGTTGCCGATCTGTCAGATGCACATGATCTATTACACTACCGTTATTCTGCTCCATCGGCCGTTTATCCCTGGGCCAACACAATCTCGACTACCTATGTCTTTGCCATCCTTTAAGATTTGTATATCAGCTGCCTATTCAATTCTAGACATAGTCAACATTATGCTGGGAGAGAACCATCTCAAGTACGTTTTTGCATACACGGTATATTACGTTTTTACTGCGGGTATAATCTTTATCAAATTGGCGTCATCACCGGATGCAGAGCAAGCTTTTGATGCAAAAGTCAATGTGAACAAAATCATGCGTGCGCTGGACGAGATAGAAGTGACATGGACTAATGCCGCACGTAGCTGTAATATACTTGGGGAGCTAGCCGGATTGAGGGACATCAACCTCGAATGCAATGAATACGTACCACAGCCAGTGAGTAAAGAAGTGAATTCACCACCGCCATCTATCGCCGTTCCGAATTCCCCAGAATTAGTTCACAAGAGTGAACCACGGCAAAAGAGTGAGAAAGCGTACCAAGGGTCCTCCAATTCAGAAATTGCTGTGAGAGAGATGCAAGATGTGGCACCTGTGCAAAGAATGGACTATACAATGGTCAATGATAAATTTCCATTTGTATCTTCATCCGAATCAACGTCTGGAAGCCAGTATGGATTTATCCCAATGAGCGATACGCCTTCTATGGATCCATTTGCAGCTCCAGGAACCATTCGCGGTCCCTCACAAAGACAGTTCGACCCTCTCGGTACCGCATTCTGGGGTGTTCCTTCTTCATTAGATACGGAGGAATGGAATAATTACTTTGCTCACGGTGTACTGAATCAATCTTATCAAAGCACAAACATCCAAGCGAACCAACCGTTGATTTCTTCGGAAGATGGGATGCATTCCATATCTTACCTGACCGAACGGAAACAAGGCAGCGGAGATCAGCAGAATGACATACTATGTAATCCGACATCATCTAGTCTTCCGGGTTCTCCATCACGGAGCGTATTATTGGGATTCCAAAACTCTCTTCCGACCGATACCGCTGCAGACGGTCAAATCCGGCTTCCAAGGCAAACAACTTCAGCATTAGCTAGATCATCTGAATTGCCCTACTGGTAGTCTTCATCTACTTGTACTTTTCCTTCGATGTAAATTTCTGTGTTTTTGTTTTACCTTTTTCTCATTTTCTATTGTCCGCATGCTTTTTTATTTTCGTATTTCTTTACCTTTGCACATCATAGAACTTTTTGCTTCCATCCTTAGAATTACATACCTTATTTTTTAACTTTAGACTAAATAAGCTCTGATATCATTAACATGGCGTGCACTTTTGCATATCATCAGAGTTCCACTGTATGATCAACTCTGTTGATATAGCCTGAAGGCTGTTACTTATCCACGATTCTACGTGCTAGGTCCCAAATGATAGCATAAGTTGTTCACCGGAAGAAGTCGTATTCCATGGTGGCTCACTTCGGTTCGCAACGCTTAATATAGTATTCAGACAGCAGCTATTGAAGCTAATTATGCGAAATAACAAATCAAAGGATTCGTGTCCGTCCACCAGATTGTCTGCTACGAGAGAAAACACATTAAACGTGGGAAGATCGAATAGGATGGCCTATAAAGCGATGTATGCATAACCCGCGATCCCCGTTGTGCCACGCGGGATACATACCAAAAGTTTGGCGAGGTTGGCTTTGGCAATCCACAACTCAAACAGCCTCCTCCTCGTCTATGGTGTATTTATATCCCGCAATCAAAGGTTAGGTTGCAGATCCTTGAAAGCAATAGTAGCGGTTAAACAACACTAAAATACTTTAATTTTCCGTATTAAGAAGGAGGCAGATATTTATACCCGTGAACTCTCTGGAACTGGTAGGGCGCAAGCTGGTCACGTTGGTCGCATCAATCTGACCATAAATATCCGTGGCATGACACCATTGCTTCCGTTTTTTCTCACGCTTTTCCTTCCATGTCTGCAATCCCTGTTAGTTCTGGCCAGTATCATCACATCAGGAGGTATGCTTATTCACGAAATAGATCTTTTAAACGAGTATCCACTTTTCTTTATAGTGCCCCGCCACCTGTTATCTCTAATACCATACTGGACAATATCGGTAACACGCCTCTCGTGAGAATCAACAGAATTGGAAAGGATGAAGGCATTGAATGCGAAATCTGTAAGGCTTAATCAGCTCAAAGCCTGGATGTAATCGAAAAGAAATTATATGTAGTGGCAAAGTGTGAATATTTCAATGCGGGCGGATCAGTCAAAGATCGAATTGCTAAACGGATGATTGAAGAGGCTGAAGCAGCAGGAACTATTAAACCTGGTGTGAGCACCATCATCGAGCCTACATCTGGAAACACAGGTAGAAGATGGACTCTCTTGTATGCGGAAACTCATTCCTTTCTCTTTAAGGCATTGGCTTGGCTCTGGCTGCTGCGATTAAAGGATATCGTACCATTATTACTTTACCCGAAAAGATGTCTCAAGAGAAGGTGGATATTCTCAAAGCCCTAGGAGCCGAGATTATCCGTACACCGACAGAAGGTAAGCAGGTCCAGGGAGAAACCTCGTAACGAGCTCTTACTCAAACCCAATCGGATATATTTCATAGCTGCATGGGATGCCCCGGAATCGCACATCGGCGTCGCGAGAAAGCTGCAAAAGGAGATTCCCAATGCTGTTATTCTCGATCAATATGCAAATCCATATAATCCTGTGGCTCACTATGATACCACGGCCGAGGAGATTCTGCAGGCTTGCGACGGCAAACTAGATGTGCTGGTAGCCGGTGCCGGTACCGGAGGAACAATCACAGGAATCGCACAGAAATTGAAAGAAAGATTGCCTAATATCAAGGTAAACAAGGGCATATGCATGTTTTAAACCATTGACTTGGAAGCAAATTAGATTGTTGGTGTTGATCCGCACGGATCCCTTCTGGCCCAACCAGATTTACTGAACACAGTATCTGGATCCTACCAAGTGGAAGGGATTGGTTACGACTTTGTCCCAGAGGTGCTTCATCGAAATCTTGTGGATGAATGGATCAAGACAAGCGATAAAGAATCTTTCTTGATGGCTCGACGGCTGATTCGCGAGGAGGGACTCCTATGCGGTGGTTCATCTGGTACTGCTATGCTGGCCGCCGTCCAAGTAGCAAAGAAGCTCAAAAAGGGTCAACGTTTGGTCGTCATTCTGCCTGACTCCGTACGAAACTATATGACCAAGTTCCTCAATGATGACTGGATGAGAGAAAAGGGCTTTACAGATGAAAAATTTGAAGAGTTGAGCTTCGAAAGTAAGGCAAGGAAAGACTTTGGCGGTGCAACCGTAGGAGATCTAGGTCTGAAGAAAGCGGTTTCTATCACGGATACGGTAAGAAAAAAGGGAAAAGAGCGATTAGGGAAAAACACAGCTGTACTGATAGCGAGTCTCCGTTATTTACTAGACTTCTTGCAAAGAAGCCATTGAACTGATGCAAAAGAATGGCTTTGATCAGCTGCCTATTACGAAAGACAACCATCTAAAGGGTCTCATTACAATCGGCCATGCTTTGGCGCGTATCACGTCGGGTCGTGCTAAACCCAGCTCACCAGTGTCGGATATCATGTTCCATTTCAACGTGCATGGACATCAAAAATTCCAAATTATCACGGTGAACACACCTTTGGATCAGTTAACCCGCTTCTTTGAACACAATTCAAGTGCGGTAGTAACTTCAGACGATGGACAGGAGTTGAAACATGTGGTGACCAAAGTCGACTTGCTATCGTACCTAGTGAAGAAGACTCCTATTTGAATGAATTGCTGAACGAAGAAGTGATGGATGAGTATAACGCGCAACTGTATATGCTAGAATGATTTACAGGACATTGAGTTCTTCCATTAAAGCCACTCATACATTGAGTTTCAGTGATATATAATTGGCAGATGAGGTTCATAGCAACCTTTTTTCAATGCTAACAACAGAACGATTCCTCTCCTTATATGACAAGAGTCAGTTTTTGAACTTGCCCTGATTTTGACAACTATTCATTTATTGTGTTACTATGCCAGCACACCTGATCTAAAGGAATGAGTGCTAAATATACTTGTCCTGTGGACGTAATATGACGTGAAAAGAAAAAGAAGGTGGGAAACAAAAAAAAAAGAAGATGAGTAATACGATAAGCAAAAAATAAAACTCTAGAATACTATAAACAAACATTTTAATCCCATCTTTTTTTGGACCGACCGTATCTTCCACGTCTTCCCAAATGTGCACATCTGTTCTTAGCCTGGCCGCAAGTGAAAACTTTTACCCGCCCATCACTAGCAAAAATAGCAATATAGGTAAGTACCCCTCTCCCAATAGTACACATTTTAACGCGTCGGTAACATCCCCCGCCCACGGACCATCTCATAAAGCTTGTCACACATCCCATAAGAGACACGTTACCGAATGTTAGACTAGTTCAACTTCATCGTCTACTCGTTGCGTGACAGTACGTATCTCTTTAAGTAGCTAGGCTGATTAGAATGGAAAACAGTATTACCATCCATTAAACTTAACTGTATTAGAACGTTAATGACCATAAAAAAGCGGAATACTGTGTAAAGTGTACAGAGAAAATAATATACATTTTCCTAACGACGCTTCTGAGTTTTACTGCAGATGCAATTCCCTTTTATATTTACATCAGTCCGTGGTTAAGGAACCTTCTTCTGTTTACGAAAGTGGCAGTAATCAAACATTTCACAAACGGTTCACATGTGTACAACCAAGAACTTGAGTTCCATAATCTAAAGCACGAGATACTTGCATTTACCCATATTAAGTCCCTGAGCATAGGCAGAGCTTCTGAGAATAGTCGGCAACTCCTAAAAGCGAGCTTGTCATTTTCTAATATCGGGTTTGCCATGTCCCCGCAAGCGATGAATAAACGGTGTTCAGCCAAGCGACCTTACCAGAGTGGTATAGCAAACTAGAGCGCGTTTGCTAAGGAAACGATGGTTCAATAGAGATAGTATTTCTTTTTTGACATGGAAGTCACAGCTCTCACTTGTTTGTCACACAGACAATAATAGGCGAATCGGAAATGCATCAAGCCAACATTATCCGTGTCTTTTACGAAGCATAATAAGTATCTTTGATAGGGGTGATCTGTACAGTTGCAACAAAGCAGTAACAGACCTTTCAACTTAGAATAAACCAAAACTCTTTTGCATATCTGGTGATATGTGGTACGAGGCTGCATTACTTAAGAAACCTAAACCGCCTCTCTTAGCGGTTGTGTACTGACCAATATCGCCAATCGATAGCTTTCCAAGGCTACATTCAGCGGCATAATTATCAGCGGATATTGAAAACGAGCACTACCGAAAAAGTCATTTGCAGTATCCGTTCTTGCTAGCAATGGAATGACTAGCGGCTTCCTCGTCCTAGGACACCCAACTTTAATCGACTGTGTGACATCAACTTTACACAAGGAAGATACATCAACTGCTTCTGCAAAAAAACGTAGGCAACACTAGGGGAACGCAGAAACAGAACAAAGTTTGACGGCGTCTCGAACGAAAGCTATCGTCTTGCTTTAAGAGATATAACATATTTTAGGCTTTAGGACGATAGTTCGTCCACCCATACATCCTTACGTAAATTAGCTTGATTTCCTTGAGGCTATAGTTTAATGAGGCACAAACCCCACAAGATTTCTTTTGCTCTAAAAAAAACTAATCTTGTGACGAGATGACCTGTCTCATGAACAAAACAGTATTCATTGACATCGAGCATGCGGGCCAATATTAGGTAGCAGGGCTTGAAGTTAAAGTATACACGTGTTCTTGCGTGCAAAGTCTCACGTTGCAAACCGCAGATCCATGTTACGCTTCCACTTACCATGCACATTTTTAATTGTTCGTATTTTAGCAGCTGTATTTCTACCACACAGACACACACTCTTTCTCTGCGTACTCTTTCACACGGCGCTTTTCCATGCCTAGGTTACTGTACGACGTTTAACGAGTTACAGTCGGTGATTCTGGCACGTTTTTTTTAATTTTTTTGATCTTCATCAAATATGAACTAAATTAGACTCCTGTTTGACAAACACCACAAACTTTTTTTCTTTGTCCGAACATGTCTCATGTAACGTCATGGTTATCCATCCTAACGCCATGACGGAGACGGGCGGATGGTCATCTTTGTCTTGTTATTCTTGGAACAGTTTTTAATTTGTATCTATTTTGCTTGCCGCCATGAAACGGGGACAAGCATCGTAGTTAGCAGTGCATGTCCCCAACAGGGCGATAAAACCCCGAAATTCTTAATCGTTCGATTTCGGCAGCGTCAACTTAAAATGGAGCTGTGCAGGAAAAACGTAACATTTGGAAAAAAAAAAAAGAGTAAAATGAAAGACATCCAGTGGGAATAGACTTGACTCGTGTTGAACCGATCAGGGTGCGGCTAATTCGGGCCACACCTCTTAGTTTTAATTCTTACATCCGAAGCAAACGAGAAGATCGGAATGTCACCCATATCACCGTCAGTGGACGGTTTATGTATACCGTCCAAAGGAACCAACGTCTGTTATGTAACGCAACCATGGGCTTACAGTCTTCTAAAGGACAAGCCAAAAATAAACGTAAGAAAAAGAAAAGGCTTGATGACGTGACTCTATAGATTCACCGTCGAAACCAAAAGGTAAATATATCATTTGAGAAGGGGCATCCTTGCTCTTAACCCTTGCGTCTTTTTGCGACTGCTAAATCTTATATATGGATTGGGCATAGGAACCTTAGTCCGCTACCATGTATCTACCTTGTTGACATGGAGATAGGTATCTCATTCGAAATAACCTCGCCACGAGGTTCCAATGTAAACTATATGTGTACTAAGCGAAGAGCAGCTTAAGGGGAAGGGTCCCATAAGTGTAGTTGATTGCCCGCCATCAAGCGATAGCCGGAGATATACCGATTTTCTTCCGAATGAAGAGTCTGCTTTTGAGAATGCCTTATTGTTGCATACAGTAACTTCGTTTTACATTGACGCTGGTCGAGATAACTTTTTTTTATTCTGTCCCCAGAAAATAATGAAGGACGTTCGGGGATTGGGCCAGACAGGGGTCCATTATCAGTCAAGATGAAATTTTTCCTGCATAAACCAAACGTGCATGAGCATTAGATTACGCGAGTTAGCGTTTGCAAACAGAGACTAATTATGGGTAATCTAGATATCTTGGTTATGCTATTTTTGGTTGTATACTGCACAGACCATGAATACGGTCTTAGTAAGCTAGATTGAACGGTACCCATGCCAAAAATAAATATTGAAGTAGAAGGGAAAAGGACAACAGGACTAAACGACTGGCCCAGTCGAACAGCCCTACAATTCATCTGAACAAAAAAGAATGGAAATACGGAAACAATAAAGGAACTTTGGCTTATAAAAAATCAGGTGCTTTCTTTGAAGGAAGGTTTTTAAGGATAAATGCATAATGAAGGGGAAAAAAAGGAAGATGTGTAAGGCAAACCTAGTGATACTATCCCCATGAAGTACCAGTATCAATGGAAAATTGGAACGCAGTGTATGCTCTTTTACGGGCCGACGCTTTTTGCTCTGTCTGTTTTGTCTCTTTTTAGTTCTTCCGGGAATGGGTCTATGTAGATCTTCCTGACTTACTTTTGAAAAGCTAGAAAGTTGTGGAATCCACTTTTCTAAGGAAATATATCAAAGTGGTTGGGTTCTTTTTGATCGTAATGCGTCATGATCTTTTGCTGCAAGAGCGAATTGTGAATCATTTAATCTAACAGATTCACAGCTTCTTCTAAAATGAAAGAGAGAGAGAAAAAGAGAGTTGCTAATATGTGATCACTGGATACTGCTCCCTGGGCCATATTGTTTCCCGTGATTCTAAAGTCCTTTTTTTTGTCTTTTAACTCAATTAAGATGTATATGGAGACAATGATATCAGTCATTCGCTTTACGACTCGTTCGAATTTTGATAGGTGACCAGCACCTTTCCTTTTCGTTCATTAGCTCGTGATCTACCAGAGTAACTTATGGATGAGTGACTTAGCTATCCACCCCAACCTATTCGGGTCGCTGTTGATTTTGGGGCAGAAGGGAAAAAAAAAGGGAACCAGTGCGCTTAATGGCTCCGATTGGCTTGTTCATTGATTATGCATAAGGCGCCCGGAACAAAACTGCTTCTTTTACTTCTTTTTTCCAGGAAGGGAATAGACTATACTACTTTTCAGAATCATAGAAGAAACAAAAATGGCAGCATATATGAGATAGAGACAGAAAGAGAGTAGAGAGAGAATAAGAATATTTCCATTGAACCACTTGAATTCCTTTTTTAATTCATTTGCTTCCTTTTTTTTTTCTTTACTTGGTTTGAAATTCAAAAATGTACTTCTCTCCAATCTTTTGAATATAGTTATTTTTAATTTTATCAGAGATTTTACGCGCGCGCAGACTGAGCAACAATCCTCCGAGTGGCTGTTAGCATAGCCACTTCAAGCTTTGACCAAGCTTGTCCCTTCTATGTTTTTCTGTCCAATCATACTAAGAACAACTCTCGGTAGATTTGGCAGTGTAGTACTTTGTGTCACCGGAGTAACGTCAAACGTGTGTTCCCGAAAGGTGACACCGGCAATGGGGGAAGAGATACCGACCTGACCACTGATCATTCACACGTCTGACCCGACTTAAAGTTAATGGAATGTTGCAGGTCTGGCGGGGTATCCCACCTTTTCTTTTTTTTTTTTCCTTTGCACGTTCCAGTGAGGCACTATCCAGACGGAGACTGTAAAGTTTCTTTTTTCTCTTTTTTTTTTTTGAACAAGATGTAACAATGAAATCTGCAAATAACCACGGGAACAATGTGAACATCTGACGGAATATTCCATTTTACTGCTGTATTGTTCATTATGTAATGGTGCACCTGTTTCTATCTGTTTTAGTTGGGTCGATGTAAAGCATCTGTTCGTTTTAAACTATCAATGTTAATGGAGCGTTCCGATGCATCCATTTGACATATATGTTAAGAACTTCAGGGTTTTTTTCTGTTGCGTTTCCCGTTTTGGGGCGAGGATATAACTTATCAGCGGAGGTTGGACCGGTTTGAAAGGTCGATGGTGAAGCAAAAGTATCATCTGAAGCAAAAAGGTCAAATCACTATCCTGCCGTGCACTCGTAACGTTTCCTAGTGTGTATTTCTGTACACCAGTCTAAAAAAAGCAAAGAACATGGTTTTACATGTCCTTGTTCCTGACAAAGAGGGGAATAGGACGATCCGTCGGTGAATGAATGATTTCTTGGATCGTTCCGACCAAGCCGATGACGCGATAAAGTCGAATAAAAGAGGAGGAGGATCTACCGGCAAAATCTAGTAAAAGATAAATGATTTTACAAGGGAATATTCATGCGTGCAACTAAACATAGAGAGGAATTTTTTTTGTTTTGATCGATTGTTGAAATGTTTGTGTATGGGAGTAATTATATATCTGAGTTTAATCAAACTTAACAAATGATCAATTCAATGTTAGAGTATATCAAGTCAAAATACCTAATTCCCGCTCGCCGTCTGCACGGAGAAGAAGGCGATAGTGGGTCGAGACATGGATAAGAAAAAAAGTCGATAACTCAGTAGTCCTTTTTTTTTTTTTTGCACCTTAAATTCTAGTTTCAAGGTTTTGCTGGGAATAGAATCCATCATCGATTGCTTCGTTCGGTGGAACGAATTTTCCGTGTGTTCTGAGCATATATATATATTAAGCTGACAAAAGTCATCACCTTGCCTCTTTCCCTCACCCAGCCATCTTCTCTCTATCTCTCCCTCTCTCCACTAATCAAAAAAGAAAATGTTTATCACATCAATGTTGCATGATTACATCGACTTGGACCGTATCCAATCACTGTACTATAATTTTGTATATAAATTTGCAGAAAAAAGACGCGCGACCATTATCGCGACCGCATCAGCAGCCTTTCTTCTTTATTATGCGTATGATCGCATTCTGTTACCACCCAAGGCACTACGAAATATTCCCTATATTGGTTATTACGAATTCATCAAAGCCTCCATCGAAAAAGAACCTCTTGCTCATTTCTCCAAACGTCGTATCATGCCTATTCTCGAGACAAACGAAACAAACGGTGTTTATTTGGTAAATTGGCTAAAGATAGCACGAATTCATCCAACGAGCCTAATTGGCTATGGTTAGCGTCCTAATCCGTTCGGTTGGACTGTTTATTTAACACAGCCAGAGGCCATCAAAACCCTGTTACTGAAAATTGGTAAGAATGATCGGATAGCCACGTGACCTGCAAGGTAGAGGAGTTATTTTCTAACCCTATCTGATGTTTTTCTTAAAACTGCCAAAGATGTTTTCCCAAAAGTTGATGTGAGACATGGAAGTGAGGGAACACTAGGTGTCCGTTTCACGCGTGGTCCAAACCTTGTATTTCTAAATGGTTCCGAATGGCGAAAGCAACGCAAGGTAAAACGAAAAAAAAAAAGGGCCGAAGTAGCGATTCCCGTGCAGATGAACTAAATGGACATCTCTCTATCAAGATTGCAACTCCGGCCTTCCGTCGATCGCTGCCGGTCCAAATGTTCGGCAACTTGACCCAAACGATGTTCAAGGTGATGGATAAAATGGATCCCACGATCAACGTCACCCACATGATGGAACGTTGGACCTTGGATGCTATTGGCAAAGCAGCTTTCGGTAGGTTCGGGTGTCTGTTCCGAAGAAGAAGATGACTAAGAAGACGAACTATATTTTTTTTTAGGATTTGACTTTAATTCCCTTGAGAACGAGCATGGCGAATGGGTGGTTACCTACAATAGTATTATGAACGGTCATGTTGATCCTTGGTTTATGCTATTTCCAAAATTGGAGCAAAAGTTTCTATGGATGTTTCCTAAGAGACAAAAAGTTCATGCAGATCTGACCCGGTTCTTGCAACTGATGGATGAATTGATTGCCAATAAGCGCAAAGAAATCAAGGAAAGAAAGGCCAAATCCAATGTGCTGGACAACGAAAAAGATCTATTGCATCTCTTAATTGAAGGCGAAGATGAAGAAGGCGTTCTGACAGACGAGGAACTAAAGGCCAATTTCTGTCTCTTCTTCGTAGCAGGTAACTGCGCGCGCTCGCGCAATAGATGCACTTCTTTTTTTTTAGGCTCGTATATTCAACTTTAGATTAGGTCATGACACCACTGCTAACGCGCTTGCCTTTACCATGTACTACCTGGCCGTTCATCAGGTGAGAACCTTTTTTTTTTCTTTCTTTCATTTCCCACCGAATAAGTTTAGGTTTGACTGATCAAACTAAAAATAAACCTTTTTTTTTTTTTGCAGGATATTCAAGAGAAGGCTAGACAAGAAGTCATCCGAATTTTGGGAGATGAGCCTGTGGATGTGTCACCCAGTGTCGAAGATACGAAGCAGATGACATATCTCAATATGGTGATCAAAGAATCTATGCGTGCCACAGGCCCCACGATCGAGATCTTCCCACGGCGATTGCAACAAGATATGGATATCTGTGGCATGTTCATACCCAAAGGAACCTTGGTCTCGGTCGACGTGCACAATATGCATCATAACCCCAACGTTTGGAACAATCCCGAAAAATTCGATCCCGAACGGTTTGCGCCCGGCGGTGAGGCTGAGGAAAAAAGCGGAATGGCTTGGATCCCTTTCTCCAATGGCGGTAGACAATGTATTGGCATGAACTTTAGCTTGGCTGAACAGCGCGTCGTTCTCTCTATGATGTGTACGTTCCCGCATATCTCATTTCTTAACTTTTCAGGATGACTCATCTTTTTTTTGTTCTTATTTTCTAGTGAGAAAGTTTACCTGGACATTACCAGAGAACTCTATTCACAAGGATGGCTTATTAACGCATCATCGTATGATCCAATCAGCTCAAGACCTTGAACTCACTTTTGCAAAACGCTATTAATACTAAAATTTTAATAATAAAATGATACCCTTACTTAGTTTACATTACCATTATCATGTAACCATATCATTATCATAACCGTGCCCACGGCCCGCTTCTAGCATAAAGATATCAAGGGGAAAGAGATGCATTCATATTACATGCACACACCCTTGCAACGTGGAAAAGAAATGGAGAGGAGATGAAGGGTTGCATACCACGCGGTAAAGTGGTGGGGTCAAAAAGAAAAGAATAAAAAGAGTAAATGACAGTCCTTCCTTATTTATTTCTATGGAAACTGTATGTGTATGTATGTATTCTAAATTTTCATAAAGGGGTACCATTTGGGGAGAAAAGAACATAATAGAATGAAATAATCTAATTAATGTACAAATTTGTATGTATGTGTATATAGAATGTGTTTGAGCTAATGATCACTTTGCTGAGAAGGAACGGGAAGGGTACAGAAAAGGTATACAAATGGAAGAAAAGATAGAGAATGATGGATAGAAACCCATGCCACGGTTTGCTCACCCAATGATGCCTTGGATTTTTTGTAGTTAACCAGTCCAATGAATGAACGGCGACGGGGGTTGAACCAAGAGAGGATCTTCCATGAATTGTTTTGGTTGGTTTAGTGTTACTGTTTCTGGTACAGCGGGATAATGGAGAGATGTCTCGGAAGAAGAAGAGGAAGAGGAAGAGGAAGAGCAGGAAGGCGTAGGTGGTGTGATGAGCGAAGAAGTAGTAGAGGGAGAAAAATCGTCCGTAAAGTAGTTTACATAGTCGAGGATGGTTAATGACATTTTAACAGGTTGCGAAGTTGGCACAAAGTTGGTATAGTTGACATTGACAGTATTTTCCATGACACTTGTCAGTGGCTCTTTGTCACATAGAAAGGTTGTACAGGAGAGGATGCGATAGCGAAGCTCAGGTAGAGAAATACGTCGAGCTGGATCAAGGCAAAAGATGCGTTGAAGGATAAGATCTAGTTCGTTGGAGATACAAGGGAAGATTTGCCGGAAGAATCGGCGTGGTTTACGTGCGTAAGCGGCAAAGGTCGGATCGCCCAGGTTGGCCTGTCGCCAGGGATTCCTTCCAGCCACAAGGTTGATCAGGATGACGCCTAAACTCCAAATGTCGTTCAACTGGGTGCTATAAGCGTTGATACGCTTGTTATCGCGAATGACGCCTCCTTGACATTCTGGTGAAAAGTAAAAGGTCGAGCCACATCCAAATTCGGCAGAAACGGGCTGTGTGGTTGCCAGTCCAAAGTCGGCTAATTTAACGCATCGATCCACAAGTAAAATATTCTCTGGTTTCAAGTCGCGATGAGCAACGCCATGTTGGTGACAATGTTGGATAGCGTCTAGGATCTGAATGAAGAGCTGGCGAATAGTCTGATTATCAGGCACAGCGCATTTTGTAATAGCTGCAAACAAATCACCGCCGCGCGCGTATTCCAGGATGAGGAAGATCTTTCCATATTCGCGGACCACCTTCTTGAATCCTAGGATATTCTTATGTCCGTTCAAGTGTGAATGTATCCGAATTTCATTCTCAGCTGATTTAGTGTTGGTGATCCATTTCACAGCGTAGGATTTGCCTGTCATTCGATCTCGGCCTAGATATACAACACCATACGCTCCTGTGCCGAGGATAGACTGTAATTGGATCATGTTGTCGTCCACGTAGGAGTTAATGAGAAGTTGGGCGTCTGCATGATTGTCCTGTAATTCGTTTGGCAACATCGTTATCGATACAAATATAGGAAGAAAAAGTTCCTGAAGACTTAGTCCTTGTCATTCTAAGTGGCAGAGCGTATTTACTTATATACCATTCCTTGATTCAACGCATGCTCCCCGTGTTTTAGGTTAGTTAACCTCCCTTTTTTACTTTCGTGCAAAATAAAACAAACACACACATCCATATTTCGCCCCCCTTATTTTCTTCTTGCAGTTCATTATACACAGCAGCCAAGCAAAATGCCCGATATGGAACGTAGTACCCTTTGTTCCCCCCTTTTCCCACCCCTCTCTTTTGTATCGTTCGATGGCAATGACAAAAAAAAAAGAAAAAGAAAAAGACGCTCATATCCCCTGCAAACCTCTCCCGTCATCGTAACTCCCTCGCTTTAGAACGCACAAACATGTTTTTTTTTCTGGTCGTGCATTCAGCGTCAGGCAAAACGACGCGCGTTTAATACATTAACAAAGGATTCTTTTTCTTTTCCGAGGCATCTTTGTACAGCGGCGTTATTTAGTTCTCCTTGTTAAAAGGAGCAAAGTACAACTTTTTACCAGCATTTGTCAGAGAGACTTAGTGGCAAAGAAGAATGCAAGGTTAGTTTGCCATGAAATTTATTGGTGTTGGACTGTGGTTCTCCATCTTTCTCTTGGACATTTTTGATACGTATCTTTCCTTGTATGAAACAGGTGTTATGCTTGCGGGCACGGGTTCCGGGAGTGAGAGGAGCACGTTTTTAGCTTAGGAGTGTCCCTAGAAAAGAAGCAAGAAAAAAAAAAAGAAACGGCTTTTAGCTCACCATCACA
Source organism: Apophysomyces trapeziformis B9324 (assembly GCA_000696975.1). Taxonomy (NCBI): domain Eukaryota; kingdom Fungi; phylum Mucoromycota; class Mucoromycetes; order Mucorales; family Mucoraceae; genus Apophysomyces; species Apophysomyces trapeziformis. The sequence goes on from JNDP01000948.1 coordinate 50,697, forward strand.
TCATGCTCTTCACCGAAGACCCTGTCTATCCAATACCCAATATGATCATGTATTAACCCTATCCTTTACCGCTATGTTTGCATGTCTTAGAAAACACTTACGGGGTTGATGTAGGAACAGGACCTCCTCTCCTTGAACAGCCTCTCTACTTTCTTTCTGGTAGTTGATATTTCTTTGTAACTTCTATTATCTTTTCCTTTTTCTTCCCTAGGGTATAGCACGTTTGCAATCAATCTCGAAAAACTCAACATATGGTTGAGATGCACCATTGATCTTCATTACACAAAGAAATGTAACACACATACACTATCACCATGGAAATAGAGGGAAACGAAGCGAGCGAAATGGACACGGCTCAGATATTCCCATAGATACGCGCTGCTTCACACAGAGTCCCATTTTTAAAGTTCAAGAATGGCTGTACACTTGTGCAGGCCAATTTAACAAAATTCGGTCCCTCATGTTTAAAGTGACATTGCTTGTCTAAGCATAACTTTACTACGTGATACAGAACTGTTTAATGTCCCCTTTATTTGGCATGACAAAAAAATATGCCCGTCTGTTGGTGATACCTTTTTATAGTTCAAATAGCTTTGATATATCCCATCTATATCCGACGAGCTTGTCCCGCGGCTTTCCAATGAAACCACAACTGGATAGTTTTTGTACAACAATACGTTTCATGTTGCGGTCCAGCAGAACGTCACATACAGATCAAATAAGATTACAAAAGGACATTCGTTAGCAACAAAAGATCACTGGTTCATGCCGTTGAATCACACAAACGTGTAGCTATTCCGCAAACAAAAAATAGCAATGGGTAGCTTTCCCCTGTTGTTGACCATCTAAGTTCACACCTGGTTCGTCCTAACGAAACTCCTTCGAGCTTGGATCCTTGTATCACGATTTGTGCGAGTATGAACTTAGTATAAGCTAATGATACAAATATTCCTTGGTAAACTATAAGATGACAAGTATGATAGTTGCTGTAGTTAACTCCGTCATCTGCGTGATATGAAAAGCAAGGACTTTAGTGAGAAACGTTGGGTAAATGATAAGCCGCTTCTAGCAAACTTTTGCCATGGCTTTGGCTGATTCAAGTTTTGATAACAGCGATACCCTGACAGTTCTAAAGTAACATGATAGTGAAAGCGGCATACTACAGATTTCGGATTTTAAGAAGTTGTTCCTAATGCTATTACTCAAGCAACACATTTACTAAACTATATCATTTCCTTTTGCAAAATAGGCTAACCATGTAACAAACGCCGATGGGAACGGTTATGTTAGTCGTTCATACTTACGATGCTCGTTTTTGAAGTAAACCAGTGCTCAGAGCAGGAATTATTTTAGGCGTTTGATAATGTATTTCTCTGCATTCTGTTCGTCCTGTACTTAAATTCAAGCGTTCCAATAAGGCCATGCAAATATAGGTTAGCCAATTTCCTTGAATCTGCATTGCTATGATTGATTACATATTGTTTGCCTTGTGGACCATAAGAGGCATCGTAGAACGTATTCTGGAATCACCTGGGTCACATTGTCATCAAGCTCTGCAGTGGTGGTCAACCATGAACAGTCAAGTCCCACTTACTGGTTTCACATTGAATCCACGAGCTACAAGCGGCACACAGAGCCTGTTTAGTCTGATATATGGCCCAACATGATGATGGGATTCTTTCAGATTTCGGAGATTAGCCCAAACCAAAACATAAAATTCGCTGTAGGGGTCATACTGTAGCAAGGGTGTATGTCCCATAGAGACTTTTTTTAGTGTTCACATTCATCAGGATAACAGCTAAATTAAGGATAACTTATTCTTTTAAGTTACCACGTTATTTTTAGTATGCGTCATGGTGTCTATCAAGCAATGTTGATCATGGCCGTAGTCCGTGACTAGTATGATCCCATAACATGAGGTAAAGCAACATACTTTGACACGATGTCTTCTCATCGGCACAAAAATGAAGTGGATCTTGCGTAAAAAGCAGTAAATTCAAGTTTGCGTATCGATACTTTCCGAAGACCCTATGTCAAATCCAGTCATAGTTGCGTTCATTACCTCATCTTCTAGTGAAAAGGAAAAGCGCACTAGAGCTCGGAATGAACTCAGATACAATCCAATACAGTCGCGCAAACTTTTTACAGACGTCAGTGCCTCTGTGATTATATTTCTAAAATCGTAGTCTGTTACAAATAAAGACGGATGAAGACCGTTGTGAATAACATAGTGTGCCATTCATCATTGCCAAGTGTGAATCTTGGATGGTGTATTAATACACCCAGTGTTTATTACATCTCGCTACTACACTGTAGTAGTAGCCTATCAGATAACCTGTGCTTTTTAAGCTAAAAGAAATGATATGCATACAGGGTTTATGTTTTCTATAGCACGATCACCGGTTCACATTCCGCTATTAACCACTACCAAGCCCATATTTTTCTACAGTCTCTTCTATGCGATTCGCGTGGCTAAGATCACCGTGGACCACGATAGAAGCCTTTCCAGAACCCCCGCTGGAAATGCTTACCGCCCCACGAAGCACACGAGCAGCGACCCGTCGTAATTCTTTCATACTGACGCGGTCAATGTTGGCTATCATCTCGTCGACCCCAGTCTTCTTGCCATGGACCTGAATCTGTCTACCCAAGTCCTCTAACTGTACCATACGACTCTCAAGGTTCATTAATAAAGAGCCCTTTAGCTGGTTCTTCGCACGCGATAATTCCGACTCCTGGACACTGAAGCGATCAATATCAGCGCTAGATACGAGATCAAGCTCTCTGCAGATGACTTCCACTAATGCTGGGGTGTATTTAGGGGGACAGGATCCGGAGATACCGAATAATCCAGAATCGGTATAGCAGTGATTGAATGCTTGACAAGACTCAACCCAATAATGTTGATTGAGCACATTGGTGAACAAACGTGAGTACATGCCTTTTCCCGGCCCGCCAGCTGAAAAGGAGCCTCCTCCACCTAGCAGAATCTGGAGCGTTGCAAGGGCGTAGATATCGGGATCACTGATCGGCAGACCCTCGAATGCAATATACACGTGATTCAGCAATGCATCAGCGCCAGTATGAACTCTTTGGATACCACCCACATACTTTGCTGGTTCCGTTGCTAGTTCATAGGCAGTAGGCTCCTTTTTAGCGCTGAACATGGATCGCAGCAACGATGGCTTTTCGATTGGCTTATGTAGCCGTCGCATTGCTTCCTGATGCGTCATGACAGAGTCTAGGTTTTCTTCCGATCTCGGTATGTGTCCAAAGTACTTGTATGCCAGGTCTAGCACCTCATCATGTCGAACACCACACGCAGCAATCACCATGCGCTCGGGACGATACCATGTCTTCCTATATTGCTGGACAATCGCGGGTGTCATCGATTGTAAACTATCAGCTGGGCATAATAGCGGATTTCCTAGTGTATTTCCTTTGAAAGCAACGGTGTGCAGAATTTCAGGAAGAATGCTTTCCGGCCGCGACCAAATATCGTCAATTTCGTATATGGCTGTTTGCCGCTGCTCTTCTACTTCCAATTCATGAATGATAGGTTGACAGACGACTTCTGAAAACAGGGATATGGCACGATCCAAATCTTGGGAGAAAATAGCCGCTTGGTACATCATGGATTCACGAGTCGAAGAGCACATGATGTTTCCACCTAAAGACTCCACTTCAGCAACTACTTGGTCTGCTGTTCTGTTCGCCGTGCTCTATAGGCAAGAACGATAGCTTTTAAATAAACATTCTATGCTCTCTCAAGCTTTGCGTCTTTCCTATTTTGCTTTTGTTTTTTTTTTCCTTACTTTGAATGCCAGTCTATCCAGAATATGGCTGACGCCACGCGTACAGTTGGTTTCATATCGGCTTCCAGCGTCCACATAAACGCCTATAGAACTGAAATGACCAGGCGTGTTCTCCGAAGCAACGCGAATACCGTTAGGAAGAGTAGTGACTTTGCACAACACATCGGCTTCTTGCTGAGTCTTACTAGATTTATCTAATGGCTAACCCTTGCATTTTCAGTTTCTCCTTTTTTGATGTTGCCAAGCGCCATTGTACCTTTGTATAACCTGTACTTGATTCGGACCTCCTGAAGACGGAGTTCCAGTGGGGCCTTAATGCCGAAGTGATGGCATTCCTACGAGAGCTCTGTAGTAGCCGTATCGACATTAAAAGTGTAAAGAGCCTGCACAAATTTTTTACGTTCCGATCATACAGTTGACTTTGACTAGCACGGATGACCCCGAACAAGAAAAAAGAACGATAGATGTCTTATCTCGGCAATATGGTATAGATTCGAATTGACTTAGAATGCACATATGTGATGATAGATGATGCATGGACACCTACAATGCGTTCAATTGAGGTAATGCATCTTGCTCTATGGAGCCACAATATATTAGAAAATGCATTTTTTGACATCTAACGTATTTTCGACAGTTTAAATATGTTTCATCAGGAAGGTGTCTTCTCAGTTTAAGTCATTAATTCATCATTATCCCGATTATTGTTGTCATTGCTCGACTATTGCCTGTAAACTATCATCAAATGTTTTATAGAAAACTGATGCATAGTTGTGAGCTCGCACTTAGCAAACTATTAGAACAGGCCAATTTTTTTGATTTGTCTATATCGTTTTATAGGTGTCGATCCCTTATAGTTGGAACAAAAGTGGCGCACCATACAATGTACGAAGGATGGATTCTTTGAATAACTGTGACAATGAAATTATCCCAGAGGAACCTCTTACAGATGGCGTATAGAAGACTTTGAAAGATCACTTGTACGTCAAATTATGGTTAGCCAGGTATACATGCAGATGTGATATTCAGCATTTGCAAAGCGAAAAACATAATCGGACGGCAAATAGCAAGTGGTTTTATGATGAATTAGCGGATAGAAAAACTGTAGTCGAGAGCTATAGAGTGAACTTCGGCGATTAAACGGAGCATGCTGTCCACCGCAGCCGGTAAAGTTAGAAAAGTTCATTTGCGGTTGCAAAACCCCAAGTGAAGATGACGAGCATGTTGGCTGCTATCTCTATGTCAGATTCAACGAAATAAAGCCTGAGGCTTCTAATAATACATCATCCTACTTTTCTGAAGGCTAGAGCGGACGAGATGAATACGTGTGGTCATGTAATATAGCGCGGTGATTCATATGGCCCAACCACGTTTCAAACTTATTGAAAGATCGGATGGCGACGCTTTACAGCGTGCATAAATACAATTTACTCATGATAAGCGCACATACCTTGACCGCTTGTAGAAAATCCGCGCCTGTCGTGTTTGTTGCAATTGTTGAGCATAACAAATATAATACTGTGCCAATGGAAAATGGACCATGACCGCCATGATCCTAATTTAGCCAAGTTAGTTTGGTTTAAATATTACAGACCGTGCGCTAAATTACTACATCTTTTTTTATCAAAGATATTCCCGGGAGCGTTGTTTCATATGGCGCGCTCCATGACAAATTTCTATGTGTCGGAATAATCTTGAAGCGAAACGTGGGTGAACAGATAACGTTTTCTCCAATTATCATATAATCCAATATAATGATCGATTGTGCTACAGCAATAGAAGGGAAAGGATTCTGTGACAGTTCAGACTTTGATCGTAGTGTAATTTCGCGGTCGTAGTGCCTGAAATATCGGATTGTAAAAGGACAGGTCCTGTTTTCCATGTTAGCATAAGTGTTCTTTTTCCTTTTTTTTCTTTTTTTGCTCGTGGTTGTTATGCCACAGTTTTTCGAGATTATCTACGTCCCGACCAGAAATTGGCATGACAGAAAAGCTTTAATGCGGGATTTGAATTTCCAGTTTCCGATTCCCGATGTTTCTGCCGGGTAAGATGAAAGGAAGGAAGGGGAGTGCATGTTTGATTGGTTAAAGGGATGAACAGATTTTCCATGTGACAGAACCCACGGGTGTCTAACCCCGCATTTCGCGTAGTGAAATTCTAACAAACTTGCTGACTGAGCCAAATTTGAACAGTTACACTAAAAAAAGCAATCTTATTTTTCTTTTGACTTTCCGTCCTTGTTTCTTTTTCACTTCTTTCATCACCCTCTTCAGATATGGCCAAATTCAGCTTGGACAGACAGACATACGAAGTCCCAGATACCAGAAGACCTGGTCAAACAGGTAAAGGAACAAAAGTAGAAAGACCTTGCTTCCTTGCCTGCATGCTCATACTGTTTTTGTCCTTACAGGCATTTATCGAAATGCTAAGAGACCGGTTGTTGAGGAATCGATGTCTCCTAAAGTCAAAACCATGTATGACTTGTTTCATACTGGTAAGCCATCTTGTCCTTTTCTATGCTCAAACGAAAACTAAATCCTTGCTCTTATAGGTTTGAAGATTTCCCGCGACCGTCCTTGTCTGGGTTATCGCCCTCTGGATCCCAAGACGGGTAAAAGAGGTCCTTACGTTTGGGAAACTTTCCGTCAAGTCTCCCATCGTATCACCCACGTTGGCTCTGGTTTGATGAATCTTATTAACCATACCTTGAACGACCCGCGCACCAAACAGATACCTATTGGTATCTGGGCTGTTAACCGTCCAGAATTCACCATTACCGATTTGGCTTGCGCTGCTTACGGTCTTTATACAGTTGCCCTTTATGACACGCTTGGTCCAGACACCGTCGAGTACGTTGTGAATCACGCCGAACTGGAAATCATCGTTTGCTCGGCCGACCACATTGCGGATCTCTTGAAGCTGAGACATAAACTACCCAAACTGAAGGCGGTTATTTCCATGGACTCTATCGAGGACAATACCCCTGCTGCCTCTGGTGTCGCTTCGAAGAGTGCCATTATCAAAGCCTGGGCTGAAGAGAAAAACATTCTCCTCTTGGACTTCCCCACTCTCGAAGATTCTGGCAAGAAAAACAAGCGTTCGCACAATTATCCCAAACCAGACGATTTAGCCTGTTTGATGTACACCAGCGGAACCACGGGCATGCCAAAGGTAAAGAACCGAAAATTTTCACATGGGAATGAAGTCATACTAAAAGATAAGTATTAAAATTCGAAATGAAAAAAAAAGGGCGCCATGTTGTCCCACCGTAATTTTGTATCTGCGGTGTCTGCAAGTAGCCAAGCTATGGATGCTCGTATCGACGATGTAAGCATTTCTTACCTGCCGTTGGCCCATATCTTTGGTCGTGTCAGCGATATGACGGTCCTGTGCGTCGGTGCTCGGATCGGATATTTCGGTGGTGATATGAATCTGTTGGTCGAAGATATTCAGGAACTGAAACCTACCTTCATGTCGACCGTGCCTCGTCTCCTGAACAGGATTTACAGCAAGATTGCCCAACAGACAATTGAAGCCCCAGGCGCTAAAGGTGCTTTGTGCCGTCGCGCTGTGGCTACCAAGCTCGCCAATCTGGAAAGCGGAAAGGGTTATACACATGCCCTGTATGATAGATTAGTGTTCAACAAGGTTAAGTTGGCTTTGGGTGGCCGCATGCGTGCTATGCTGACCGGCTCAGCTCCCATCGGCAAGGATGTGATGCAGTTCTTGCGTGTCGCTCTTTGCTGTGAAATCCGCGAAGGCTATGGTGCCACTGAAACCACGGCAGCCACCTTGGCGCATTATGAGGGTGAATATTTGGCTGGTCATCTGGGTGGTCCTTTCACTTGTAACGAAATCAAGTTGCTGGATGTTCCTGAGATGGACTATCTGTCCACAGACCCCTGTCCCCGAGGTGAGATTTGCGTTCGTGGTCCCAACATCTTCCAGGGTTACTATAAAGATGAGGAAAAGACACGCGAAGCCATTGATGAAGAGGGATGGTTCCATACGGGTGACGTTGGTATGGTCAACGAGCGTGGTGCTATCGTCATCATCGACCGTAAGAAGAACATCTTCAAACTCGCTCAAGGCGAGTACATCGCTCCCGAAAAGATCGAAAATGTTTATGCCAAGGATTCGGTTGTAGCCCAAATCTATATCCATGGTGATTCATTGCAGAGCCAGTTGGTGGCCATCGTTGTGCCTGACCCCGAAGTACTCCCAAGCCTTGTAGCCGCCAAACTGCCTGCTATTGCAGCAAAGAAGTTGAGCTTCCAGGAACTCTGCCGTCATCCTGAGGTCAACAAGCTTGTCCTTGAACAGCTCAACCGCGTTGGCAAGAAGGCTCAACTGCGTGGTTTCGAATTTGCTAAGGCTATTTATTTGGAGACTGAACCTTTCTCGATCGAAAATGACCTTCTCACTCCCACTTTCAAGGTCAAGCGACCCCAAGCCAAGAAACACTACGAAGCTCAGATAGAAGAAATGTACAATGTATTGAATTCCGTGCCATCCACACCCAAAGCTAAGCTGTAAACCACACCTATTCTTTCTTTATAATCGACATCCCATCACTATATCGCTGTAAATTGACAAACCGAAAAGAAAAAACAATTAAATTCTTTCTATTCGATGTTCGTTTCTCTCAGTGAGATTCTGCACGTGCACATAATCTGCAAATGACTTGACCAAATTCCCCTTCCTGCCACATCCCTATCAACGTCAAAAAGTTAGTAGCCGAGATAGCACAACCTGTTTAGTTCTTTTTTAAATACCTGGCACCCTCACTGACAAGAGCTTGTCACACCTTGCGCATTGAAAGTGATTAGGATGATAATCTTTGCCAAAAGCACTTGCAATTCGCCCCTCAATGGTTTCACTACATCGATGACATCGTTTACTGCCATCGGTAGCCTGTACTTTTGTCAAAGTGTCTGGCTGATGCACATCGCTTGCTCCCTTCTTTATCGAAGACTGTGGCTGCTGGGCATCGCTAGTCTGAGATTTTATCCAAGTCTGTGGTCGATGAACTGACCGATAATGTTCCTCACAAAACGGTTTGTTATTTCGCACATAAAAAGTGGCCGATGAAAATGCCTTGCCACAATCCTATCCCCCGATTAATTAGATGAAATGACGCCGAATCAATAGTAATTACCGCGCATACGAAACATTGCTTATGCCATTCTCCCCCTAAGGCAGTGAGTATCTCGTCGGCAAGATATTCCCCACAACCCATGCATTTACGACCGAACTTTGCCAAATAATCCTTGTCGCAGTAAGGGTGACCATCATGGACCATAAAGGCATCTGTCTCTGTAAACGGCTTTCCACATTCGCGACAAAAAAAATGACCCTCATGATAATGTTTTCCCAGTGCTTGAATCGATTTCTATTACATCATAAAGTTTAGGATTAAAGGCTCAAACCTTCATCAGCAGAAATTTACGATTCACCTCTTCGATAGGTGTCTTGCAGTAATCACATCTTGCACTAAACAATTCGTGATAGTCCAGAGCGCAGTAAGGTTGGCCATCGTGTGTGTAGAAAGCAACATGTTCAAGATCCTGCTTACAGTGTTGACATTTAAAGCAGCTGGCATGCCAAACCTGATCGACTGCTGTGATAGTGCTTCCACTGATGGCCTTGTCACACCCGGCGCAGCGTATACCGGTGTACAGCGGGTTGGGTACGCTCACCCGAGGGCCGACCGGGATTTCTTTCTTTTCAGCGCTTTTTCTATTCTCCTGGGCTATCTTAGGAAGTGGTTTGGCTTGCTTTGATCCACTCAAAGCTGCTTCGAATGCATCTTCTTCGGACGGTCGGCTGAGGGGGAGCTTTTTCTGCATTGGGTACACAAGATCGTCGCGGAGATCTTTATAAGAGCGTTGTGTTGGAGAAGGAGAAGGGGCAGGGGCAGGACTGGTATCTTTATGAATGCTCGCTGAGCGGAAGGCTGCCGGTTTTACTGGTGGTCTTGGGCCTTTCAGTGTCGAGGTTAGTTTCGGTGGCGTGCTAGTAGGTGATCGTCGTGTTTGGTCATGTCGAGGTAGTTTCTGCAAGTGCTTATCTGTGCTTTAGACAGAGAAATAGTAAGTATATACGGAGAGAAAAGGCGTGATTTTTGGTTTCATTACCGAGCTCATCTCGGGTGAGGAAAGACATGGTCAGTGGGAACAAAGGAAAAGGAAAGGGAAGTCAACTATCTGCCATATTTAATGCTTTCGCCAAGCTCAGTATGGAATGATCGAACTCCGACACATGATCTCAGGTCACCAAGCACAACATTCAAGGTTGCTTACTATACACCATATTTTATTTCTCTTACTTCTTGCTGACAAAAGGAGAACTTAGGCGTCATGAAAAACCTCATTTAAACGAAGCATAACTAATACTCAACTTAGATTACGAACAAACGGCTGCGAACCCACAGGACAACCAGACCCTGTCCCAGAAAAGAAGCAGTCACTGACTGGATGATCTTCACCTTGCCAAGTCGTGAAAAGAACATGATCTCGAGCTAATTACTTACACATCGCCATGCTATTCCCATCGATCCGGCTTTGTCTCGGTCGACATGGTACAAAATTAGACAAGAAAGGAGCAGCATAACGACGAAACACGGTTGGACTGAAATACTTGCCATGTAGTTTTGAATGCAGCGCGTGCTGTTCAACGTGGTTATGCAACCGCTGCCAAAACAGGATTAGAGAAGAAGTCGGCTCGAACTGTCAGCAAGGCATTTAAAGAAGCTTTACAAAACCGTGATATTGTATTTTATCAAGGCCCTCCTGCCGCTGAACGTATGTACTTCTACATGTATATTTCGGCAGGTGTTCAATTGTTTTTCTGGTACGTGACAACAAAAACAATGTACTTTAACTGGAGCAGGGGTTCTCATATCGTTCTTTATTCTATCACGAAATTAAGGGGAAACTTAGCAAGTTTGGCCTACGATAACTACAGCAAAAAGGAAAGGTATAGACATGCGTCCCTCCGCTTGTAAGCCTGCCGTACTTAAATGTATTTCTCAGCGATGCCGAAGATGCACCCTATGTACTAGCTCCCCTTGGTCAACGCATCGCCATTTCTGCCAGTTTGGTAGCTGTTGGCCTCGGTATCGCGGGTGCCATGTGCGCATACCCATGGAGGTACCTTGCTGAAAAAGCGAAAGAAAAAGGAAAGCAAGAACGTACATAAAAAACGCTGATTTCGCTTTTCTATTAGATGCATTGATCGCATGATTCTGCTCAAAGGCGGTTCCCGTGTCCGACTTATCACTCATGCTCGGTTCATTCCATCTCAGAAAATTAAAGAATATCCGCTTGAGCAATTACATTCCAAACAGATGGTTCACACAGGCCTGGGTAAAAAAAACTTACATTCTTTTGCTTGGTTTTCTTCTAACCATCTTGTGCAAAAACATTAACGATCTATGGCTGACTTCGATCCTATTAGGTACGACAGGGACGGATCCACTTAGTAAGTCTGTTTCCACGCAGATAATTTTACGGGCTCGCGGCGAGCGTATGGGATATATTATGGACCGTAAAGGAAAATTTGCGGACAGCATGTTATTTGATAAACTGTATTATCAATCTTAGAATGCTTTTAACGTGCGTCTCTTTTTCTGTTGGTTTTAGCTGTCGGCTGGTGTTATTGAGTGGCACTATCTTAAATCTATAATCGAACTAAGGTTCGTCGGTTCTACCATTGTCTTTCAGTAACTGTGGAGATGTCTTAGGAAGCAAATGTTCCTTCTGAAATGGCGCGGCTTTTTCCTAGTTTATTTAGATAGTTCTCAAAACTTTGGAAAATCTGTCGTTAATTAGTAATATGTTCAGGCGACAGTGGATATTTTAAGAAAAGCATGCATAAGTCATTGTAAGCACTCAAGTTGACATTATGCATTTTTTGATCAAAAGTCTCTCCTTTTCGTGTTTGGCGTTAAACTATCAGCATAAAAATTTGGCCATTATGTTACATGCCGAGGGAAAGAGGAGGTAAAAAGGGAGTTTTACTGGTGAGGGCAGATGGAGTGGCCGACTTGCAAGGAGTTCGAAGGCGTTATTCTAATTCGACCGGATGTCGATGTTTTCTTCTCTCCCTCGGCTACTTAAGGGATTGTCATGCAAAAAACATATCGCTATGGTCAAGCAGCCGCTTTAAATCGAAACGAACGAATTGTGCGATCCTTTTGCAATGAAACTGATTCCCCTTTATCGCTAACGTGACCCACCGTCAGCAAACGCTAGCGTATAAAATACAAAGTGTGTTTTCAGCTGTATAAGCTACTCGTATTAAAGTTTATATACCATGGCTGACAGACCCGGTTATATTGGAGGTTACCCTGGAAATTATGGCAACATCTACGATGATACCTACCGTATGCAAGATATGGACCTAAACCTTTTTCTGATGGATCGCAATGTGCGACTGTATTGGGTCGCCTTTCTGTCACTTTGGGTTTACTGGGGCTTGTTTTGGTTTTTACGCCATGTGTTTGGTGATGGTCATATGGAATATGCTGCTCGGTCGGAGGGCACTGGCACAGCGGCAGCCGAAGCGCCTCCTACTACTGGCCTGCGTGCTTGGATTAGACGACCAAGTGTTGCACGGACACATGTACGTCGACTATCTTCTCATCTTCCTTTTTCTCTCTGTCTTGGATAAACTATACTTGTTGGGGAAATCGGATATTTAGTCTTTTGTTTTAGAGCCGGCTAAATCGCGCCAGTGAAATCTTACGCGATCTTGTGTTGATGCTGTTGTCTGTTTTGATACTAAATACTCTTGCTCGTGGTGGCACCCGTGCGGTCATGATCCTTGCTTGGATGTAGGTTACCAAGACCAAACTCCCTTTTTGCCATGATTGAGCTCCGATTCACTTTGGTTCGTAGATTCTTTGGTTTTGCCGTCTTTTGGTCCATCTTCGAGGCCTCGTACGAGCATCATATTGCGCGGTTTGTTTACGCAGTTATTTTCTATGGTATTGCCCTAGCAATCGCCGGCATTTCCTTCCGACACGGTTTCCATAATATCTATTACTAAGCAATCTAAATTCTAACTTTTTGTCATTCTAATAACAGCAAATATATAATTATTATTACAGGAGCCTTTTCTAGATTATGGCTATGAAATAAGCATCTGATATGATGACAACGTAGAAAAAACACATCCTGTACTTTGTAACAATCCGTTTTATGCTAACATGTGCTTATCGATCTACATCTTACGGAGCCTTTTTTGACAGTGTTACGAGATTAGCGTGCTATTTCTCGAGTGGATTACTCAAGGTGACATCTTTATGTTCTGCTTAGTGTTCTATAAATGTATATATGTGTATATGCGCACTCTTGTTTTGCCTTTCGTCAGTATTATGCTTTCAATTATACAAAAAGTTCTACCAGGTTTTTCGAAAATCTAGCTTAATGGGTATAAATGTCATCGTCGACCGACCAGCGCTCGCTCAGATGTTTCGGTTGGAGGTGATCCATAAAATGCTGCCGCCACTGCTTAATAAATGTTTCCAGATCGGGCCATACCGTTTTGCATTCTCGTACTTCCTGCGATTTCATCAGCTGGGCCACTACATATTCTCCATGTTCCACAAAATCTGGTCCTTGAAACTGATCTTTTAATTCACAGCATGTCGTAAGTATTTTCTCCCATTCCCAATTAGCCCATTCGGGTTTCTGGAACTTTTTTACTATGTCTGTGAGCTCCTCTCGGCGTTTTTCAGGGATATTGGGATGTCGTAGTAGTGCGGATGCTGCTTTGCGTGCTTCACGATTTTCTGGTACTTGAACCCAACCTTTGCCCTCCAGAGGGATGTCGTAAATTTTGGCAAATTGTTTTTTCAAGGCAGTGGCATCACGCTCATATCGATCATGGCAGTGTTTGCATAATAACAGTAAATCACGGCTCTAATCCAAAAAGAAACTTTAATAAACAGATCTTTCTAATTGCCTCGATGTAGAAACAGTTTGCTTACCGATTTGGACTTGATAACAAGCGGCATCCATCGTCTGTACATGTCAGGTACTATATATGTAGGCGACATAAGGTTTAGTTAACATGGTTGGGAAAAGGGTTGCTTCACTTTCTCTTACCCACATGATGAAGGGTTAATCCATCTGCAGAAGCACAGGCCACACAGGCATTCACCCGATCTTCGACCATGTAGTCATCCGAACGATGCCCATCTCCCTTGGCCTTAAATGTAAGCTGAATGGCTCTTGTCTCGGGCAAAGCGGTGGCTAATCGTCGTTTTAAGTACCACTGAGCCTTTTTCCTAAGTGGTGTAAATGTGAAAATGAGAACTTGGACAGGACATGTCGGTTTGTGTGTACTTTACTCATTGCATCGAAACATGAGTTTGCCCTGCTGCGAGTACACTTTCCAGTTTTCGTACACCACATTACTGCGGCTCTGCATGACCACCTCCTTCAGTTTCCTTTTCTCAGGTGGCATTGTTTTTTTTTCGCTTCTTTCTTATTCTTTGTTTGTGCTTTACCAGCAAAATGAAAACAGGATGCCTTTTATGGTAACTCCAAATTGAAAAAACTCAGCAGCAGAAAGGTATCGACACCAAGCACATTCCTTTTTACTTCCATGTCTCCAACAGAACAAAACGACGGTTTCGCTGGATGGCTTACGGATTTGATTTTTGGCAGGCAACAGCCACAACAAACAGAGACTTCCTGTCCTTCAACAGAACCCTCCCTCCTTACAAGTGCCTATGAACCGCAAGACACGTTCGAGACATCGACCGATACCCCTCCGGCACCACCTCCTCGAATACCACGAAAGACTTTTCCAGCATCAATACCTTATATTGTTGCTCCCATTGCAAGAGAGAGCCAGGAAGACGATTATCGATGCTCCTCTGCCACGTTGGTCAATGAAAACCCGAACATGCACTATGGTCCAGCAAAAAACCATTCTCCCCGTCGCTACGCCACACGACGGATTCAACTTGTCAAGGGCAACCTTGTGTTAGACTGTCCCGTCCCAGATAAGCTACTGAGAGCTATGCCACGCAAAGACGAAGAATTTCGGACGATGCGATACACAGCCGCTACCTGCGAACCGGACGAATTTGAGTCGAAAGGTTACAAGCTGAGGCAGAACTTGTACAATCGAGAGACAGAGCTATTCATCGTGATGACCATGTACAACGTAGGGAAACGCATTACAGCAATGTGATCGATACGATGTTTAAGCACTTCTTTTTAGGAAGACGAAATACTATTTACACGAACGATGCATGGGGTGATGAAAAACATTGCTCATATGTGTAGTCTGCAAAATTCGAAGGTATGGGGTCCAGACGGTTGGAAAAAGATCGTGGTGTCTATTGTGGCGGATGGGCGTCAAATCATCTGCAAGCGTGTGCTGAGTGTGCTGGCTTCCATGGGCGTATACCAATCAGGCATCGCGAAAAATACGGTCGACGATAAACATGTCAAAGCCCACATCTATGAGTTCACTACTCAAATCTCGGTTGATTCAGACATGAGACTTAAGGGAGCAGACAAGGTACTAGCAAGAAAATAACTGACCATGACTCGCTTAACATGTTATTTAGGGTATTGTTCCAGTTCAGATCATTTTTTGCCTGAAAGAAAAGAACGCTAAAAAGATAAATTCCCATCGGTGGTTCTTCAATGCTTTTGGATCCCTTCTGCAGCCTAACATCTGTGTTTTACTCGATGTCGGCACTCGACCTGGATACTCGAGTATCTATCAACTGTGGAAAACGTTCGATCGACAACCAAACGTGGGTGGAGCTTGTGGAGAGATCAGAGCCATGCTTGGTCCTGCTTGGTCCTATTTACTAAATCCGTTGGTGGCGGCTCAGAATTTTGAATACAAGATGTCCAATATCTTGGACAAACCATTAGAATCGGTGTTTGGCTATATCTCCGTTCTACCGGGTGCTTTTTCCGCCTACCGTTACCGTGCGATACAGAATGATGTCAACGGCCATGGTCCATTAGAAAAGTACTTTAAAGGGGAAACACTTCATGGAGGCAATGCACGATTATTCGAAGCCAACATGTACCTTGCAGAAGATAGAATACTGTGCTTCGAACTGGTGGCAAAGAAAGATGAACGATGGCTGCTGCAATATTGTAATGAGGCATTTGCGGAAACAGACGTACCGGATCAGCTACCAGAATTTATCTCTCAGCGTCGACGGTGGCTCAACGGAAGCTTCTTTGCGGGAGTCTATGGTTTATGGCACTTTGGCTCTATTTGGCGCAGTCGGCACTCTTTCACACGAGTTTTCCTTCTATGCATTGAAGGTATCTACAACACAATTAGTTTGTTATTTAGCTGGTTTGCGCTGGTAAGGATACCATGACTACTATGATAAGAATAACTTACAATCAACATTTGGACAAAGGGAAATTTTTATATTACGTTTTACTTTATTACCAAAAGTTTGGCCAGCAAGGATGTGGATCCGTTTGGAAACGGCTGGGGTTCCAGACTATTTGATATTATAAAATACATCTACTTTTTCCTTCTGGTGGTCATCTTTATCTGTTCCATGGGAAACAGACCCCAAGGGTAACCGGCGACAATGATGAGTGGTTTCTAAAGCATCTAACAGAATGTGATATTTTTATTAGATCACGTTGGTTATTTACTGCCTGTCTTGCAGGTTTCTCTATTATCATGTGTTACATGCTTTTTGCTTCTTCTTGGCTTGTTTACAAAGCTGTACAGTTTACCATTAGTACTACACACTGGACGGACGATTCGGGGACCAATGTACGACTGATGCTGGAAAACAGCGGCTTTCGTAACGTGGTTATTTCTCTGGCTGCCACGTACGGACTTTACTTCGTATCGAGCTTTTTATACGGCCAACCTTGGCATATGTTCACAAGTTTCCTATCTTATCTGATTTTGTTGCCAGGATACGTCAATATTTTGAATATCTATGCGTTTTGCAATACACATGATGTGAGGTAAAACTGGAAAACGTCTTGTTAGGACATGCTTAATCAGAATCTTTGGACAGCTGGGGTACCAAAGGTAATAATGACCTTGCCAATGATCTCGGTGTCGTCAAGGTGGCTGGCAAGAAAGGACCTGAAAAAACCGTTGAAGTGAATCTACCTGCAGACCAGTACAACATCAACGCGGACTATGATATGGCGCTGGAGGATTTAGAGCGTAAAGGGGAACATGCCGAGGTAAAGAAAAGCATCCACCTTTTGCAGATCAGTTTCGCTTACTTTTTTCTCAGCCACCTCCACCTCGAACCCAAGAAGACTATTACCGCTCGTTTCGGACACATTTAGTATTGGTTTGGATTGGGTGTAATGCATTAATCGTAGCCCTGGTGACATCCAACGAATATGATACCATATACATTCCTTCTGCAGGAAATACGTATATGTACGTGATTTTATGGACAAACGCTGGCTTGGCTGCATTTCGATTTTTCGGTTCTGTTATGTATCGTATTTTACGATTATTTAATTCCTCTTAAAGAATACAATGTAATTCGGTATTAGGTGACTCAGGCAGATGTATTCTCTGTTTTCTCTCTAGATCCATACATATCTTTCTCTGCGATTGGAAAAGACCCTGTTTTGAGCAGGAGACGGACATAGCAGTACTAAAAGCCAAGACCGCCTTGACTTGGTCCCTAGAAAGCGTATCACTGACATTGACTTATGAAAAGACCTGCGCCTTTCTAGATGAGTATCCTTTCTTGTCTACATGGCTTGATCAAAGAAAAATTGCAACTATGTAATTGTTACTGTGCGAAAAGCAAGAGCAAAAAAGATTGCAATGTCAATCTCTGCTTTGACCAAGTGCAGTCTGGTTTATATACCAAACTCTAGCAATCTCCACTGTTTTCTTTTTTCGATACCAAGGAATTGCGCTTCTAGAAATAAAGCTGCTTGGTTGTAAAACCTTTGTTTCACTTCGTGCAATCGGCTTTAGCATTCATGGGCACTTCTGACTCACATTAAAAGTATCATTTGCTTATGGCCTTAAAGAAAGATGTGCTTTTCGTGATGGCATGCGGCTGCCCTACATTAGTCGAACGAAAACGAAACAATATGAACGAACATTGCTAAACATATTCGAACGGTAAGTAAACATTCGCTTATCCGTTCGTGCCTATTTCTAGCGGGAAATCAATGGACCGAGATACGAATATATCATCGCAAAAGCCCTCCGGGCCCAAGAATATTGCGACACGAATGAAAGAGAAGCGGTGCTAGCGTTCTCTGATGAGGATGTTGCACAAATCAAACAACAGTGACAGAAAGACAAATATGGGAACCAGAAGAAACGGATATCGAGGCGCCCATTCCATCAGAGGACAAAGCCTCACCAGGAAGGATTTTGGCAGGAAGCACTAGGCTTTCACATGAGAATCAGCAGTCCTTTCAAAACGTTTAAACCAACAATAACCGTCCTTTGATCCAATGGGGCCGGACGTACAAGTTAGTTGAGTTCAGCCTACTGCAGTCCGAAGGATGGGTTGCACGACGACCAAACAATCCATACAATGTGCTGATGCCAAGAGGGAGAGATCGCCAGCATCTCGAGAGATATTGGGCCTAGACAAGTCCATGGCCAAAATGGACCTCAAGGACGCTTATACGATAGTAGAACTGATTCAGGATCAAGAAAGTACTTAAATTCCCAGCATCAGGGCCAAGTCTACCGTTCGGAATGAGCGTATCTCCGAAAGTGAGACTTACATTGGAATCAACGAAGAAGAAAGGGATACGTACAGTTTATTATCTGGACAATAGCCGTCTTTTTGTCCAGAGTCAGAACAAGATGAAGAAATACATGAACCTGCTGTTAACGCCAATTACAAGATCTGCAACTTATCCTACATTGGAAGAAGAGTGTATTAGAGCCCAGGAAGGAAGAGGATTTCCAGGCATTTGGGCACAGGTTTCTATCACAACATAGTCATGGAACCTATAATAAGAAAAAAAAGACGTTTTACAAACTTCGTTCGAGAAGAGTGAAATGGGGAGGCAATAAGATGGAAAACAGAGCCATTTTCATGTAGTGAACAACAGCTATGCTCTTGCTCTTTTTCTGCACAGAATCAAAAGTACGTCTTGTTATAATTGCCTCTGCTGCCTTATCTACCTATCTGGACGATGTGCAGAAGATATTTAAGTAAGCTTTACAGTTAACGTAATGTCCCATTCATTACTCGTACTAGCACTTGCACAGTAACCAGGTCTGCATCCAACACATTGTGTTGATAGCGACAGCAGCACAGGGAAATATGAGATGTACATAGACTTCCAGCATTGCACCCAGAAAAACATTTGAAAAATTCTGAGTCTCGGTACGACTTCCGAATTGATCAGTAGGACAAGATTACATTGGAAAGGCTAACTTTTCGTTTGTACGTTCTAATCATTTCTCTTGGGCAGATGTTCGTTTATTCTTTCTGTGCTCACTTGACAAGCTGGATAAACTTGTCTTCAACGTTTAATAACTGTGGCTTCATTACTGGCGTAGAATGCAATAGTGATCCTGGAAGAGAGCGTATGATTCCCCAAATTTGATAAAGCTGGCAGATACATCCTCTGTTTCTCCATACTAATCTATCTCTTTCTTTTTCTTTATGTTTATTCGCGGATCAAGTTTTCCGTCCTATGAAGATGATGACTAATACTCTTTTCATCTGTGTTTCACTTTTCAGGAAACGCACCAAGCAAGCAAAAAGGGTGAGTTAATTTGTTTCTTTGAAGTACAAGAATAGGGGCCCTTATCTGTGTTACGTTCCACATATGTGCAACGTGGCTGAAATGTTCATTGATCGTCGTTAGTCAAAGTTGGAATTCAGAGCATACAGAGAAGGGCGGTGGTAACACAAGATTTGGTCCAGTGAATGCATGTCATATACGGGCTTTGAACACGGTAAAAACGATGTAGATTTTATCCGACAAGAAAGGTGCGATAGAAAATGAATTACATAGTGTGCACGAAAAAGGAAATAAAAAGAAACATGCTAGGATGCCTACTACTGTACAAATGAACAAAAAGAAAGAGCAACAAGGAATACATGGAAAGGGATTACTGGCTTGAGTGCATAATTCCCTCGATGGTTGTATTTAACCACCAGAATCGATCTTTGGTAGATAGAATCGTAAACATCATCGGCAACTCATGTTGGCTAAAGGAGGATTTGGAGGATGATGTTGCAAACGTCTGGAAATCTTTGAATGCATCAAAGTCTAGACCGGTTAATGCTGGTAATTGGAATTTGGATCGCTTCACCCGCGGTGGTGGTGGAAGGGAAGAAAACTCGACCTTATCCAATTTTGCACTCTCCTCTTCCTTCGGCGGAGATTCCCCGCCTTGTGCAGTTGAACGGTACTTGCGCTGCTGATCCAGATACCGGGTTTCTGGAACGTTGAGTTGAGATGCTTGGCGGTACAGATCGACGGCACGATCGGAAGCATGATGGGCAAGCATTCGATATAATGTAACAGGCATGCATTTGACTGGTTCCGAAGACGTTTGGTTAATGGCAGAAATGGTGCCGGATGATGTGATTAATGCACGAAATAAAATCAGTTGGCAAGGACCAGTCGTGAGCGCAAAAGACGGGACGTCGATCACCTCTGCATGCAGTCGAGAAGCGGAACCAAGCACTTTTCTATAGTTGGAGCTGTCGATTAACGTCTGTGCAGCCGCCGAAAGTCCTTCTACAAGACGTTTCGAATGAGCATGCGAGACATTCGACTGCGCGGACGAGAGAACCATCTCAAAATTAGGAGGACTACCAGCAAGCGTGGTAGGCGATGACGGGTCAATGACAAGCGTCGTGTGACTCGATATCCCGGTAGCGCTCTCGGATGGTCTTCCATAGATGGATGCACTGATGGCCGTCTCCGAGTTGGTAGCAATACTGAGGAGAGACTCACCAGCGAGATTTGCGATACAAGTCTTTTCTTCTGGCTCAAGCTGTAAAGGACCTTCATCGGCGTTTCCATATCTGAGTCGAACTAATGGGAATACTGACGGCCGCGACTTGCTGACTAGAATATGAAGATCATTGGACGTCATGTTTTCTTCTTCTAGCAGCACGAATAAGCCCACGTAGACGCCTCCTTGTAGCTGTTTGTTGTTGTCGCTATTGTCTTCCGCACATGGCGCTGGCTCGCTTACGGATTCCGCCATGTTTTGCATACCGCGGAAATGACAAAGCATGTGGTCAGCGGGGATCTGTAACTGTGACCCCATTGTTCTAGAGATAAAAAGAGTGTCGGCAAAGCGATAACCGTTGGCTAGTAGACGTTTTAGATCCTTCTGTTTCACGATGTGGCGTACGAGGAAGATATGTATGTCTTCCGTATCAGATTCTTGTTGCATCGAAGAACGCTCGGATACACGTGGAGAGATGCTTCGTTCACCAGTACTAGAGCGTTGAGTAGATTCGATAATCGTGGCTTCATCAAATGACTGTGTACTTGGGTCCAAGACGACGGTTTTGCCTTGTGTCGACTTAGTGGCCACCTGTTTCATATATGGCTTTTGCTTTTTGTCATCATCGTATCTACGCCTATTGTAGAGTGGTAACCAGCTGTGGTTACTCTTTCGGCGATCTTTTCGAAAAAGTGACCGGGATGGTTTCGTAATTGTATTGGTATGAACGATACTATCGAACAGAATGCCTAATTCGCTTAAGGAGTGCAATCGCAATTCTTCACGGAGATCGTGAGCAGCCTCATGGAACTGTCGTGCTGCTACATCCAATGTATTTGTAGATACCGCTGATTGTTCGGATGGGCGTTTGTTGTCTAAGTGGAGCCCTCCTGACCAATTAATCGCCGTTTCAAAAAAGCGTACAAAGAGTGGATGCCTTGTACAAAATGTTTGGTCGAATTCCTATTCAATTAGAAGTCAATTGGTTTCAGATTTTTCATTTCCGTTGATGTTGTGCGCGATTTGACTTACTGTCAGTTGGAAGTCCCTGATGATTTCCTTCATGGGAACAGTACCATCGACTTTTACAAGAATATGACCCTCCTTATCAAAGAAGATAGTACCCAGAATGAGTCGCTTGGTTTTCTTAACAGCTACCAAAGGAATACGGTCGGCATTGCATTTATATCCGATATAGACAAGGATGATACATGCAAGGACAACGATGCCTGATATGATGCCAATCAAGCCAGCTGTACGCAGTGGAGGTTGAGGTGGTTTTCCCTCGTCAGGTACGTAATAGATTGTTCCGGCCATGGCTGTGTAGTGCATGCCTACAGCAATGGGGATCCCACAAAGTAAGTGAACTTGTGCCAAAAAGGAAATTGATCGTACCACAAACGGCGACGGCCATTAACATCGAACACCCGAGGCGTTTATACCATTGATTAGCCCATTTTTCACGTAATTTGAAAAAGATGTATTGAGCAGTGGTGACGGCAACGCAAGCGATCACGACGGCACCCACGACGTAACCTGGAAGATAGACCAAAATGAAATAATTGATTGCAAATTGACCTAAAAGAAGGAATGAAATGATGTATTTTTAGCGATCACATGAAAGCTTTCCATTGTTCATTTGAAAAAAAAAAAAATTACCAAGATAATGCATAGCTGCAATTCCTAACTAAAAATGGGACAGTATGGTTAGTGGCAAAGCGTTTCTTCTTTAGAAGGTGGACCAACTTACACCAGCAAATACACCACTCGGTAATAGCAAGATAAGTTTCACTTGTTCCGTAATACCGACGAAGGCAAAGGCGATAAACATGCAAGCAATGGCAACTGCTAGACTTGCAAAGGTGTACCCTGCCGCATAAGCTAGTTGATACTGACCGCCCTGAGGAAGTGTCAGGGTCAAGCTATTGTTGCCAATAAAATGCATGGACCAAATGCCCACTCCACCCATGGAGAAAGAAGCAGCAATTAATAAAAACCTACGACATATCTAATCAGTTCTCTTTCTTCTCAGACTAAACAGTATGTATCTTTTATGTTTTCTTTGTTTCGTACCAATTATATGAACCATGAATATGTGTTCGTCGAGTCAAGAGTTCCAAGGTTGTCCATGCGCCAATAACAGATACGAGATAACTGAGAAAAATAATGCCGCCATTGAAATTTTCGGTTGCTGGTGTTTCCAAGATATCCATTAAGTAAGAAGAATAAGGTAAAGAGTTGAAGGAAAGGGGATTCACTTCTCCGAGACAAAATGGATTGAGGGGAAAAAAATAATAATCAAAAAAGTTGGAGGTTGCCCAGCGCGCGAAACCATGGAGAGATTGGCTAGGAAATCGTTCGGAGATCGACGCGAAAAAAAAGAGTTCCCTTTTCAGTGTGAGCGCCGACAACAACAGAAAAAAAAAACAATAAGAACGTCATCTAATTCGCCCCCCGTGGTCTTGTTTAAGTTGTCATTTATCCTCATGTCACTCTACATTTGGTATATCCTCATTCCTAAATAGATTAGATAATGTAACAATAATGGGAATAAAGTGCAGTTAGCTTTTGCTAGAATAGAACCTGTGAATCAAAAACTTTTCAATTTCGGAGAAACATAACAACTCATGGTTTTTGAGTGGGTCGAAACTCGCTTCTTCGCCGAATCAAAGAGACCAACAAGCGTGAATTAGCTCATAGCGATTGCCTTTGCGCCATTTTCCCCATAAATAAGCTTCTGTGTCACATTGAAAAGTATACAAAAATGAGGTGATACACTTTCTCGAAATCGCCCAGAGAATAAAACAGAGAAACTTGCAACGAATGTGATGTTATCGGGGATTGACCGAGAACCGGGTCAACTGCAGAATATATTGCATCAACCTATCAGCGAAAGATAAACGATCCATACCCCAAAAGTATATTATGTTCAATCACATGTGAGAATCTGCAACAAGCGCAAGAAAATGCAATAAAATAACTACTTCAAAGCAGTAACACTCTCTACACGCTGCACTAGGCAGGAGCACAGTACAAGTTTAATTCGTCTCCTTCCTGCGCCTCATATTTCGTTGAAAATATTACTGTAGTAAATAATCAATTTTTTTTAGGATCAGTAAACCTGGAGCGCCCTGTTCGCCCGGTAACCTTTTCCGATCCATTAGTGTGGTGGGTGACTGACGGTTATCATTCCGTTTACCAGAATATTATCACCTGCTACCCGTACCTACTACAATGAGAGAACAACACAAGAAAATAAGCCATGCTGCTGAGTCTATCTTCTAGCCATCTTTTCTTTTGGCTATAAACTTTGTCACAATTTAGCATTTTCTTTGTCAAA
Organism: Apophysomyces trapeziformis B9324; assembly: GCA_000696975.1. NCBI lineage: Eukaryota > Fungi > Mucoromycota > Mucoromycetes > Mucorales > Mucoraceae > Apophysomyces > Apophysomyces trapeziformis. Next base: position 74,793 of record JNDP01000948.1, read on the forward strand.
GCTTGTGTCTTTTTACTAACTTTGAGTTACGGAAGTCTTTAATAAGAAATACTTAAACTTTCCTTCGTGAAACGTTCCAAATTGCTAGAATCCTATTGGTATACGGCTTTGTTATGTTGGCGTTCGTCTTGTGCTGTGCACTTTCTTAATTATGACAGTACTTCCTCGTGGTTCTTTTTTTCTCTTTTGAATGTTAGTCTGCACAGCCTGCCATTTATTGCATCGATGGGAAAATTCTAGATTCATAGGTCTTCAACAAGCCCATTTAAGTTATCAGGTCGCTCTATAGTTACTTACCAATCACTGGAAGGGTACAAAAGAACATAGCACTTTTGATACTGCATACCTTAATTGAGATCGGAAGCTCTTCGGTATGGAAATGATTTCTGGCCTTCCATCACTACGGTTTTGCTTCAATAAGATTCAGTAAGCATGCCTGACTAAGGTGTTCTCATGAGTCGTCGGCTCACATTTTTCAGTATTGCATCTAATTATGTACAATATTGTTAATGACAGAATGAATACTTAGTTATTGTCACTGCATGTTACAGCAAAAACATTAATTAAAAGGAATCCAAAAGACATCAACTTGCACACTATTTCTGTCAAAGAAGAAAGAAGTATTTGATCGTGCTACTCTCTAAAATCCCATTACTGAGCGCGCGAAACCTAATTTTTCCCTTGGCACACATACAAGTCACACGTACTAAGTACATAATGATTGCGCTTTAATCTATTGCATGCTTCACCGTGGAAACTGTATAGATCAGCCTTTCTTTTCTGAGGGTTACAGTGACACAAGGCTCACAGATGGGAAGCACTTGGCACTGGAACTAAAAAAAAAGTTAAGCGTAGATAGTGTGCACCAGCAATACAAAGAATAGTGGATTTGCGGAAACACTGAATTTGGCTTAAGTGTCACTCCACGGCAAGGGCCGAGAGGTCCTAATGTATAAAAGTGAAGCTCCGGTTGAACAGTTGGAACACGAATGACTGATTCTGTTTGTCGATCGCTTGTTTCAGCGGAAAGTGGATCTGGAAGATCTGAGGTTTCGTTAAACACCCGATCAAAAAAGATCACAGTATAGGGAAAGACAATAATAATAATGTAGGACTGCTTTGTGCCAACAGACACTTTCCCATACGTCTATCATTAAGAGGAGATCTCGCTGTTTGGGCGCAATCATTTCTTCTATATTAAGTACATTAGACTTTCGCTGTTCCATCCTTCATAGCACTGAATACGGCTTTGTTTTCGTAACATCAAGATAAGGTTCTAAGTTCATCGTCTCTAAGACCTATATAGATAAAGTAGGTTGAACTGGGATGAGCTATCACATCCTCCAGCAAAATTTCGATCTGCTTGTCACTGTTACTCGCCTAACTAAAAACGCTTTTACTGACGATTAAAATGATCTAATTTTTATCCGTGAATGGGCTAAATGTTGGATCTTGCTTTTGTGCAACAGAATATATGAAAGCAATAAGTAAAGTAGCCAGCCATGTGTTGTTTCCAAGTCCTACGACACTGTAGTATACTTATGAACAAGTAATAGTCAGAATGCTTCCAAATAACTTTCCCGTTCCTGCTGATACTATCTTTGAAAGGATCAGAACGTTATTTGGGGTTAATGTGTATGCAAATAGCGCAAAAAATAAAAGTAATCCATCATGTCATTGGCTAAAAGATGAGCCTTGAATGGCGGCGGGGATACGTGTCGGAGTATAATCAAATGTCTCTGTTATGTCATTTGAGGGTCGGGGTTGCCAAGTGAGAAAATCGTTGCTTTTTCCTGTCCCCGGTCTGAAAGTTCTTACAGCTTTCCCGGTTGCATTTTGGCAAATAACCATGCTCAGGTCTCTCATTGCTAAACAGCATATCAACACTGGCCACCCTGCTTCAAAGGTGAAAACTTACATAAAGAAAAGGAGAGAGAGAGAGACCAGGTTGAATGACTTCCTAGTGCTCAGACCATGTTGCGGACTTTGGTGACGAGCGCCGCGTCGAACACCGTCAGTACACGCTCAGTTGTGTTGCCTTGTTATTTAAGCATTCACTCTGTTTAGGCCAAACGAACGGTGACGCTTGTTCCTGGCGACGGTGTTGGTAAAGAATTGTCCGAATCTGTAAAAACGATATTTGCAGCCGCCAACGTTCCTATCGAGTGGGAGCAATTTGATTTATCAGGTCATGTTACCAAGAACGATGCGTTGATGAAGGATACATTGGCATCTCTTCGCCGCAACAAAGTTGGATTAAAAGGGATCCTGTACACACCTGTATCACGATTGGGCCACACTTCGTTCAACGTCTCATTGCGCAAGGTAAACAAGAACATACAGTCATCCAGCAGTAACAAATTATATATTGATTTGCCCTTGTGCATTGATTTATAGGATCTTGACATTTACGCCTCTATCTCGTTGATTAAGAATATTCAAGGGATCAAATCGCGCTTTAAAGACGTGGATCTCGCTATTATTCGCGAAAACACGGAAGGAGAATACTCAGGATTAGAGCATCAGGTAACTCTCCAATGTGTTCATCTTCTATGGTCAGCTGTTCTGTTAAAACCAACGAAAACATTGGGATTTAGTCGTTCCCTGGTGTTGTTGAATCTTTAAAGATTGTGACCCGAGCAAAGACGGAACGTATCGCGCGATTTGCTTTTGACTTTGCACTGAAGAACAATCGAAAGAAGGTGACCTGTATCCATAAAGCCAACATCATGTGTGTTCTTTTCTTTTGCTTGGCGAGATTGCATTCTGATGCAGCTATGTAGGAAACTGGGAGATGGTCTCTTCCTTGATACCTGTCGTCAAGTGGCAAAGGAATACAGTAACTCAGGCATCGTTCTAAATGATATGATCGTGGATAACGCATCCATGCAACTTGTATCTCGCCCTCAACAGTTTGATGTACTAGTCATGCCCAATCTTTACGGAAACATTCTTTCCAATGTCGGTGCAGGTTTAGTGGGCGGACCAGGTATCATTCCCGGTGCCAATTTTGGTCGTGAATATGCTGTCTTTGAGCCGGTAATATCCATGTGCCAAAAACAAAATCATCGGTTCTTACAGGCAATTGTAAATTTAGGGTTGCCGTCATGTTGGAAGTGATATTGGTGGTAGTAATGTGGCTAATCCAACTGCCATGATCCTTAGTTCAGTGATGATGCTGAAACACATGGGACTGGACGAGTATGGCAATAGTATCTCAAATGCTGTCTATCGCACGATTCAAGCCGGAAAGGTAAGCACGCTCTTCTTTGCCCAATACATAATAACCCACCCTATTATGTAGGTCTTAACACCTGACATGGGAGGAACTGGCAGTACAACCAGTTTCACAGAGGCAGTAATTAATGCTCTTTAAAGGGTCCGTCTCTGCTTGAAACATGCTTTATCAAATACGAAGAGCAACTAGTTCGTTAATATACGTTTGTTTTAGAGATAAACAGTATTCAACATCTTCATTCATGGAATGTTATCATGTCTATATAGCTGTTTCTCCAGTCACAAAGTAACAGGGACTTCGTTGCTCTGTTGTCAGGACGATAAAAAGACGAAACTTCTTATCAGTCTAACCTAATCAATTGATATATAGAAAGCCAAAGTAATTGAACGCATATATCAGCGATTGAATTAATAACCATAACCACGTGTTACTGTGGAAGATTCAATATAAAAAGTTCTTGATGAAACAAGACAAACTCAAGGTCAAAGCAGGAACCAAAAATGTCCACGATTAGACATCTTCATATGTGGAGCCAGCTATTTTTCGTCGTCATTTAAAACATTAGCTTGCAAAGTCCTGAGATGTTTTGTCTTGCGCACTTTAATTGCATCTGTCTATGTGTCATGGGGCGTAACACAAGGTATGTTTCCAACAGCTTGGATTCATCAGCCGGGACGTGAGTAGAAACCAGACGATAATCAAACTTTTGTTATAAAGATTTACAAGGCAAAGGTAAAGTTTTTCTTTTTGGGTACCGGTCCCAAACATGTATAGGTTACTTCTTAATATGCTCAAAGCCCATGATGTTCGATGATTCAGGTACAAATTTGTTGATGGCGGACACCAAGTCTGGGAACCGCAGAGGTTTTGTGACATATTCATCCTAAAAGAAGAAAAACAAATCCATCAATTCTTTTTGACGGCCTCTATTTATATCCACTTACCATTCCCGCCTGCAAACATTTTTCGCGGTCTCCAATCATAGCATGGGCTGTCAATGCAACAATGGGTATATGTTCATCTGCTCTGGATTGACGTTCGATCTCGCGAATTTTCTGTGTTGCCTCGAAGCCTCCCATCACTGGCATTTGAACATCCATCAAAATCAAGTCAAAAGATTGCTTCTCAAACGCTTCAACAGCTAGCTTGCCATTGGAAACAGTGGTCACTTTGTGTCCGCATTTTTTGAGGATACGCAATGCCAGTTTCTGGTTGACAACGTTATCTTCAGCAAGTAATACATGCAATGGGATAGATTTTTTGGTATCACTGGTTAACGATGCATGACTTTCCAGCGCTGGTAATAAAGCATGGGCTAGATCAACGAGATTCAGTGGAGAGTTAATGTACGACGTGATTCCCAGGTCAATACAAAGTTTCATATCCAGTTCTTTGATTTCTGGTGCAACTAACACAATAGGCGTATAACGCAGATGGGCGACCTCACGGATTTTCTCAGCATGCAACATGTTGTTCACCACGACGGCATCAAAAAGAGGAGACTGCTTGTCGTGAGCTGTGCTTGTATTCACCACTTCGGTAAGGTCAGACACGCATTGTGGATTCATACCAAGGGTGCGTATACTCTCTATAACCTCGCTTTGTGTATTTTTAGGGTCCCAAACGAGAACATGATTCCCCTGGAAACGCGACATCTTTTCAATGACATGTTCCGTTTCGGTTATGTGTTTGCGTAGTTTCACTGTGAACGAAAACTCAGATCCATGACCGTAGTGCGACTTCACCCATAGATCGCCACCCATAAATCCCACTAATTGTTTCGAAATGGAAAGCCCTAAACCAGTACCGCCATATTCACGGCTAACGAGGAATGAGTAAAGCTAGTTTTACGTTTTTCCCCTCTTTTCCTCACTTACGTAGTACTGCCATCTGCTTGACAAAAAGTATCAAAAATTAGGTCAAGCTTGTCATTGGGGATACCAATGCCGGTGTCGGTAACGGTCAAGAGGACCATAACAGTGTCACCTTCTTCACTGAGCAGACTGGTAGAGAGCACCACCTTTCCTCGAGAAGTGAACTTGACTGCATTTCCAATCAGGTTGGTAATAACCTGTCGAATACGGAGCGGATCACCGATCACTTGATCAGGCAATGCGCTTTCCACACTGTACAACAGATCCAGACTTTTTTGGTTCGCCTTGACTGCCAATGTCTTAAGAACACTGAAAATAGCGGCGCGAAGAGAGAATGGAATCGACTCTATCGTCATACGCCCGGCTTCAATCTTGGATATATCAAGAATATCATCAATAATTGTCAGCAAACTATTTGCTAGACCGGAGACAATCATTAAATTTTCTCGCTGTTGACGTGTTAATTCCGATTCGAGCGTTAATGAAGTCATGCCAATGATTCCATTCATAGGTGTTCGAATTTCGTGACTCATGTTAGCCAAAAACTCGCTTTTGGACCGGTTGGCTAACTCGGCGGCTTCTCTGGCTAAACGGTTTTTCTGTATCGCATCTCGCAAAGAGCCGACCATTTGATTAATTTTTGTTTTGAGCGAATCCATTTCTCCGGACGCTTCAACCGTAATAAGTCGGGAGAAATCATTTTCTGTTGCTGCTGCAGAAATTTGAGCGAATGCGCGTACTTGCGTCGTCAGATTGGATGCCATTGTATTGACATTGCTCGTGATCTCGCGCCATATTCCACCCACATCCATCACTTGTGCTTGTACACCTAGTTTGCCTTCTGTGCCTACTTCTCGAGCAACACGCGTTACCTCCGCAGCAAAAGAGCTCAGTTGATCCACCATGATATTGATCGTATTCTTGAGTTCAGCAATCTCACCATGCACTTCAACCTCGATCTTTTTCGATAAATCACCTTGGGCGACTGCTTTACATACAGCGGCAATAGCTCGTAGCTGATCCGTCAAATTGCTCGTCATAAGGTTCACATTATCGGTAAGATCTTTCCACGTTCCATCGACACCAATAATAGTCGCCTGTCCTCCTAGCATACCTTCTGTCCCCACTTCACGGGCCAGCCTCGTGACTTCGGCAGCAAATACACGTAGTTGATCCACCATGTTGTTAACGATGTTCTTGAGTTCCAATATTTCACCTCCACTTTCCACCTCGATCTTCTTACTAAGATCCCCCAGAGCGACCGCTTTTGTGACTTCAGCAATGGACCGTACTTGATTTGTTAGGTTGGCAGCCATAATGTTCACATTGTTGGTCAGCTCGTACCAAGTGCCAGCAACGCCTTGCACTACAGCTTGGCCACCAAGTTTTCCTTCTGTGCCGACTTCTTTAGATACACGGGTGACTTCAGCAGCAAAAATACGCAGTTGGTCAACCATTCCATTCACGATCGTCTTTAATTCCAAAATTTCGCCACGTGTTTCCACTTCAATCTTTTTACTTAGATCACCCAACGCCACAGCTTTCGTCACTTGAGCAATAGAACGCACTTGTGTTGTTAAATTGGCGGCCATTGTGTTGACGTTGTCGGTAAGATCTTGCCACGTTCCAGCTACACCCCGAACTAACGCTTGACCTCCAAGCTTTCCTTCCGTTCCGACCTCTTTTGAAACACGCGTCACTTCAGCAGCAAAGATGCGCAACTGATCCACCATGTTATTCACCGTATTTTTTAGCTCCAAGATCTCGCCGCCGCTTTCCACTTCGATTTTTTTGCTGAGATCACCGTTGGCAACTGATTTCGTCACTTCAGCAATAGAACGGACTTGGTTCGTTAAATTAGCTGCCATGATATTCACATTGGCAGTTAATTCATGCCAAGTACCAGCAACGCCTTGTACAACGGCCTGGCCTCCTAATTTACCCTCTGTTCCTACTTCCTTTGAGACACGCGTAACCTCGGATGCAAACACACGCAACTGATCTACCATGTTGTTCACGATATTTTTCAGCTCCAGAATTTCCCCGCCACTTTCAACCTCGATCTTCTTCGATAAATCTCCTAGAGCTACCGCCTTTGTCACTTCTGCAATCGACCGCACTTGCGTTGTCAAATTAGCGGCCATATGGTTGACATTGTCCGTCAGATCCATCCATGTGCCACCGACATTAGGGACTACAGCCTGTCCACCTAACAACCCTTCCGTTCCCACTTCCTTTGCTACTCTTGTCACTTCTGCTGCAAATACGCGTAATTGATCCACCATGTCATTGACAATGTTCTTGAGCTGAAGGATCTCTCCACGGGTCTCAACTTCAATTTTTTTGCTCAAATCGCCTTTTGCAACTGCTATGGTCACTTCTGCAATGGATCGCACTTGAGTTGTAAGATTTGCCGCCATTTGATTGACATTATCTGTCAGATCCTTCCATGTTCCATCCACATTTGGCACTAGTGCCTGACCTCCCAGGTTACCGTCTGTTCCTACTTCTTTGGCCACTCGGGTGACTTCAGCTGCAAAGACATTCAATTGATCTACCATGCTATTGACTGTATTCTTGAGATCCAAAATCTCGCCACGTGTCTCCACATCGATCTTTTTGCTTAAATCACCCTTGGCTACAGCTTTTGTAACTTGAGCAATCGAACGCACTTGAGTGGTTAGATTAGCTGCCATGGTGTTTACATTGTCTGTCAGGTCTTTCCACGTTCCACTGACATTAGGAACATTGGCTTCGCCGCCTAGTTTTCCCTCCGTTCCGACCTCCCTTGCTACGCGTGTAACTTCTGCCGCAAAGACCCTCAATTGATCCACCATGTTGTTGACAGTGTCTTTCAAATCCGATATCTCGCCGCTCACATTCACAGCAATTTTTTTCGACAGGTCACCGTTGGCCACTGCTTTGGTAACTACAGCAATCGATCGCACTTGCGTCGTCAGATTGGTGGCCATCGTATTTACATTGTCTGTCAAATCTTTCCAAGTACCATCTACGCTTGGAACATCTGCCTGTCCACCTAGTTTTCCTTCTGTCCCTACTTCTTTCGCCACACGTGTCACTTCGGTCGAGAAGACACGCAGTTGATCAACCATGTTGTTTACTGTGTTTTTAAGATCAAGAATCTCGCCGCGTGTTTCAACATCGATCTTCTTCGAAAGATCGCCTCGAGCAACTGCTTTTGTTACTTGTGCGATCGATCGGACCTGTGTCGTAAGGTTGGCAGCCATTGTGTTGACATTGTCTGTCAGATCTTTCCACGCGCCCCCGACATCTTTGACCACAGCCTGTCCACCTAGTTTGCCTTCCACCCCGACTTCTAGCGATACTCGCCGAACCTCTGCTGAGAAGAGTGTGAGTTGATCCACCTATGGTCAGTTTTAACTATTTCCTGCTTTCGCATTATACCCATTTCTATACCATCTGATTCATTGTCTCTTTTAGTTCCAATATTTCTCCTTGAGCGTTGGCAGTGACTTTCCTGCTTAGATCGCCCATGGCCACTGCCTTGGCAACCGCAGCGATATCACGGACCTGGTTAGTAATCTTGAATGCCATCAGGTTGACATTATCCGTTAAATCTTTCCAAGTACCCCCAACATCCTGAACGACAGCCTGGCCACCCAAAATTCCGCCTGTCCCGACTTCGAGTGAGACTCGAGTCACTTCGGTAGCGAAAATAGAGAGCTAAAAAAAAAAAAAAAAAAAAAAAAAAAAAAAAAAAAAAAAAAAAGGTTATAGAATGATAAAGTAAGATTTCTTATTGTTATCTCATTGTAGGTTTATGATCCAAAAGTTCTCTTTCGTACCTGATCCACCATTGTATTTATGGTATCCTTCAAATCCAACATTTCCCCTTTTACTTCAACGGTCACTTTCTTGGTGAGATCGCCGCGAGCTACTGATTTCGAGACCTGTGCTATATCGCGCACCTGGTTCGTAAGGTTCCTTGCCATTGTATTTACATTGTCCGTCAATTCTTTCCAGATGCCATCGACACCGACCACTTCTGCTTGGACGCCCAGTTTACCTTCTGTACCGACCTGGTGCACGACTCGAGTAACTTCCAACGCGAAGGACTTGAGCCGGTTCACTGAGAACAAGCATGGATTAAACCCGACTTTTCATTTGAGATAGAAAATAGAAGAGTGAGAAAAGAAGACTACTGTACCCATGGTGTTGAAAGCCTCTTTGAGGTGCAACATTTCGCCCTTTACTGGAACGGTCAAGGATTTGTTCAAGTCGCCCCGAGCAATGGCTGAGGAAACATCGGCTATGTCTTGTACTTGTTTCATGTGGTTTTTTGTCATGTTATTCAAATTCACAACAAAATCGTGCCAGACTCCCTTTGTTTCAGGTAGTATTCTCGCCTGTACATGGAGATTACCATTATCGGCGCTTTCATGCGCAACGTACATGACTTCGTCAGCCACATTTTGCAGATGACTCGCCATTGTATTGATAGCGTTTTTTAAGTCGTCCAGACGAACGGAACGATGCGTAGAAACAGACAAATAGCGTTCATGTTTACAGGTGATTCGTTGATGCAACTCGCCTCGGTAGACGGCTAAGACGACATTGATCGCTTGGTTCACGCAATCAGAACAAGCAGGATGATCTGTGTCTGGTCGATGCAAGGCAGCCACCGAAAAATCCAAACCCTTTAAAGATGTCGTAGGAGCGGCAATATTTTCAGATGAAAGAGAGATAGCAGATGGGATGGGATCCGCAACTGAACATATTATTGTTATTGTAATGTTAATGTTACCAGGTTTGGTATGCACCTACCAAGGTGTTCTTCATTGGTAGTGACAACCTGACGAGGAATGGCCTCTATTCTATCCAATAAGGAGGAATTGCCAATAGACTCAATACCATCCTCTGGAGTAGCTCTATGGGCTTCATCCTGAGCCAAGTCAACCACGACTTGTGGATTGTTATCTTTCCCGGATTGATCACCGTTTTGAGAGAGTAGGAATTGATGTTGTTGACGCAATGCTATGCGATATCTTAAATTTTCAGTTTCTAGCCGATGTTGGCGCTGAGCAATATTTTTGAGACATAGTTCGATGTTTGTGATCAGCTCTCTGTTGGGATCTTCAAGTGCGCTTTTAGAAGAGGGAGGTAATGATTTGTTAAGTATGGACTCATATTGGTTTCTTTCGAGGCTGCAGACGATATCATGTATATGTTGGAAGGCTACTGTGGTCATGTCTTCAATGGCTCGCAGAGCTTTTGGTGACGCTGATGGCGGCGATATGGTATGTTCAGAAGTGCTGGATGCAGAATTACAAGGGGAGAGCGATGACGATGGAGGAGAAGATATGGACGAAGGTGGTGGTGGCGACGATGAAGAGGGTAAAGTACAAACTCTTTTTGTTAAGTGAGAAGGATTGTCACCGGAAGAAGAGCGTTTCATAACCGCTCAAAGTAATATACAGGTGCGTCTTACACGGCTTTATAATGGAAAAGCAGCAAGAGAAAAGGAAGACTTTGAGACAGCAAGAAAAGAAGAAAAAAAAAGGAGGCGTATAAAATGATGGAGAGCGAAAACAAAGTAAAAAAAAAAAGGCCGAGGTTCGAAGTTTTTGTCCTCTCTCACTCTTACTCTCTCACTCCCTCTCTGTGCGTGTGTCTTCCCTTTGGGGGTGTGGGAGTGACTTCTTGACTGTGAGAATTAACGAAGTAAAACATTTTGGCACCCGATAAAAAAGAACTGGAACAGACCACAGTTTCCAGAACATTTGATAAGAGCCCGAAGGCATGAATGGGAAAGTTTCCAGTTAGAACACATCCATCATCCCTTTTTAATTAGGCAAGTTTAATAAAAAAGAAATAGAAAAAAAGGAAGAGAGTATATGGTATATGTGTATTTTACATATGACAGATCTATGTATTCATTTTGTCTGGATTTCTTTTTTACCCTTTAGCTGAATCAACAAACAGAAAGAGAGGAGAGAGAGAGAGAGAGGGAGATGAACGACAGATAGGATGCAACTGAATGTGACATTTTGATTGTCCATATAAGGCAACTTGCATTTCTTAAATGTACTCACTTTTTGTTGTCTGATCCCAGCTCGGCTGATTTCCGACGGTCCCTCTCTCTTGGGTTCACTCTCCCCTTCCTTTCTTCTCTCTCTCTTCTCCATTGCTTTTTTTTTTTCCCTTCTTCTCTTTCTCTTCTTCTTCTTTCTTCTTTTCTTTACTCCTTACTATTATCATGTCGGACGCAAAATCAACAGAACTTAAAGATAATTCATCTTCTATCCAATCCCTACTCAACCCGGAACCTACAAAAGACCAAGATAAAAAACAAAACAAACGACAAAGTCTACGTATCAAGTCTCATGAAGGTATTTCTCTCACTTTCTCCCTCTTTTTATGTTCTCTTTTAAATATCCTTGGTCCTATCCACGTGGCCTTTGGTTTGCATGTGTCCATCAAAAATGGATATACCATCATCATCCTTTTTATTATTATATTATTATTATATTATTATTATTTTCATCATCATTATTCCCCCAATTCATTTCTGTATAATTTAGTAACTCCTACAACAAAGGCCAAACGTAAACGAATCACGCCTGAACAATTTCGAAGATTATCAGATCTGTTTGAACGGACAGATACGCCTAGTTACGAATTACGTGAAAAAGTAGCAAGGGAATTAAACATGACGAATCGTGAAGTACAAGTATGAAGAAACTTTATTTTATTTTTTTTCGGATTTCCATCTATGGAAACCATGTGATCCTCTTTTCGCAAACACCAGAATCATCCGAGACTAAAGACGACAACTTTGAACTGTGCTTTCTTTTAGGTATGGTTCCAAAATCGGCGCGCCAAGGCAAATCGAACAAGGATGCAAGAACAGCAAAATCAATTACTGATAAGACGCCAGGAAACCATGTTCATCTATCCACCTTATCAGCAACAGCAACAACACGCTTCTTCTTCTCCATCTGCAACTCAATCGGGTCTCTTTCCTCATGCTGCTTCACACAGTCGGCATCACCACGGTGATCAGTTGGCGCCATCCCATGACGTCGCATTATCCGACCAATCTATAGACACCCATTCCTGGCAGGATAAGCCGTCCAAGTTATATCTTCATTACTCTTCACACACACAAGATCAACAACCATCTCCTTGCGATAGCCAGGCCTCATTTTCAAGTACCGGTTCCTCCTCATCGGCTGTATCCACACCAACTTTCCCTTCGTACATGTCTCCCATCGACATCCTGGCTAGTGCCGCGGAATATGTGCAACGATGCGACGAAGAGCAAAAGGAGGCAGAACGGGCTGAAAAAAGACGACGAACAGATGATCCCGGGAGCACCACGCGTACCGACCGCTCACATTGTTGGAGACCCTGGCTTTGAAAAAAAGAAGAAATTATTTTTTGGTATTCCCTTTATCCACACAAAACTTTGCTTTTTCTCTGTGTACATACATACTTTTCTTTTCCCCCGATTTTCTTTTACCTCTTTTTGCTCACACTGCTGTCTTCCATCTCCCCTAGTGATCTTCGTTGGTCTTCAGAGAAAAGGAAAAAAAAAGTGAAATATACAGTTCTCTCAACTATTTGTCAGAAAAAAAAAACAATCAAATGGAATGTTGCGTTACCAGTTATCCAAGCCAAATGGACACAAAGTATAACTATATCAATCTGTGTCACCTCACACTCAATTTAGTTAACAATACATTGACCTTTTCGTCCTATCCAATGAATCATTGCAGATATACAACACATACATATCTTGCTCTTTCATGTCCCTGTTATCTTGCATACGATGATCGTTTAAGTTCACTATCCTAAGTGCAAAGCCCTGCAGGGTTAAGGTAACATACCATAGAAACACCTTGAAATTTAGGATGCCGCCCTGTCATTGTCTTTTTTCTCTTCTCTTGTTTTTGCTCACGCAATCTATCCTTTCTATCCTTTCCCCACAATAGCTTTTGATTGATGATTTCTTTGCATGGTTCAATCCTTGATGTAAATGGGGCTCGGATAACCAAATCGTCATACCGTTTATACTTTTCTCAATAGAGTTTTCCCTCGGTCAAAGACAGAATAGGATGTTCCGCTAATCTTCCCTGAAATTGGGATGACTTCAATCCCCATCCTGTACTTTTTTATAATGAGACATGGATGTGCTACGCATTCTCTGTAATATTCTTGGGAAATACTATACGCACAAAAAAAATTTTTAATAACCTATCATGAGTCACACGAGGGATGTGTGCACAAACTTAAAGATGCCCCCCGTGTTTGAGCTGCTATGGCTTCAATAGGATGCTAAACAAAACGTCAGCCAATAGACAAACGCTTTCACCATCAAACCCCCATATACAGATCAAGATAATGCGTTGCTTCACCCATCATGATACAACACGTTCTGGCAATGGGGAAGTTTGTCAGATGGGCTCCAGGATAACCTGGTCAATCCTGAACCCAAATGGTTGAAACTCATTGTGACTGCTCGGCATGGAGGAACTTCGTTGTCCAAGGAGGGTCGTTGCGAAAAGGGAAGCGACGCCGCAAACGACGATCCCTAAAGCTGATCATGGGCAATGCAACAAGATTTATCGTCTTTGCCAGCGGTGTGATAGGCACTGGATACGCACTCATGAAGCTCACTGTACCCAGCGAGCAAGAAATGAGACAGGTAACTTGATGCAACACGGCGATTGCTTTCTTATGTTGGTTCGTCTTTTTTAGCGTCTCGAACCCCATCTGAGACGTGAGGCTCAAGCAAACCAAGAGAAAAGCATTGCACAACGCCAGCAACTTATAGAACATCTCCGTGAAGTCGTAGAATCAGATAAACCAGCATGGAAAACAGAAACAGCAGTTAACAGTGCCAATAAACCACAATAGGTTTCTTCTTTTATTCTCATTATACGCGCTTGGTTCGTTTCTTTTGTGCCTTCTTTGCTTCTCTAGCACGCTCTTTTTCTTCCCACTTTCTTTGTTCGGCCGGGCTTAGCTTCTTAATTCGTTCTTCTTCTGCCTTTTTGGCCTCTGCTTTCTTTCTTGCCAATTCTTCGGCACGTTCCTCCGCAGCACGTTTGGCAAACTGTTTCTCTATTTCTTCACGGTTTTTACGCAGTTTATTTTGTATCTAGAATATGGTAAACCGGTCAATTACCCCTTTCCAAAGAACTAATCGAATCTTACCTCTGGTGTAATGTACAAACTCTTTACAATATCAGGTAACTCGCAAGTGAACTCAACCAATGGATCTGGTTGACAATCGGCGGAGAGTCCAAACACCAAAGAAGCAACCATATCACCATCACCTTCGTATCTAACCCATCAAAAGTTATAATGAGTCAGCGAAACATAACATACGCCCTTCAGATATTTACTTGTTTGGTTCAGATTTCGGAATGCTCGAGATGATCAATGACTCGAACTTAGGGTTGCGTACAACCTGCCCGATCTTTGTCGCCAGAATAGCGTCTGTCAGTTTTTGAGATTCACAGTATACAGCGAGATTGGAAGGCAATTCAGGGTGTTGCGAGATACGAGTCAATGATTTCTATTCAAAATGAGTTAACTAAAAATCAACCACTGCCTTAGCATACCAAATCAAAACGGTTTTCACGCAAGTCCTTCGCATTCGACGCAGGCAATACAGCAAACACGAATTTTTGAGCTACTTCTTTGCTAAGCGTGAGATCTACCGTCTAACGACGCGTGAATAACTGAGCGTGTGACCCTATATGCACGCATACCACTCGATCTGCGGGACGTTTGGCATAGCCGACATAGGACAGTAATTGAGACAAGAAATAGATCAATATGTCATTTCTCGGTTTCAACTAAACATTCCTTGATCATCAGCATCTATCACATTGCGTTTCCAGAGCATACCTTAATCCACCAGTGACCAAACTGAACATTGCGCCTTCCTGTGGTATACAGTAGGTAATCAGCCGGGCCATCCTTCATCAAGATCGATCTTCGGTTATCCACCTTGTCACCAACCAATGCGAATTGTTGCTCGAGGAATTCCACATGAGCATTCATCCTTCATTCAAATTCCTTTATTGACTCAAAACTCTCTTTATAGTTTTTGACTTACCAACGTTTAGCAATAGCCAAATTGGCTTGCTTGCCGCGATACCATGCCAAAACATAGAGTATCAATAACGTACCAAGAACCATCTCCATCTCGAAATCCCGCCAAGTTAAAGCTAAAGGCATGTGTATGTTAAGACGTGCATGGACTTGAAGGGTCGCGACCAACTTACGCTTTACAGCAACTGGGACATCTGCTAATCTAAAAATGAGCCCAACTGTAACAGATGCGTAAGAATCACGTACCTTGCACATTTTCCTCCACAGCAGCAGCGATGGCAACAAAACTGGCGACGCTAAGAACCAGTGCCAACCTAGCCATTGTTCGTAACAAGAAAATAGAGCTTGATTCGACTGCAAGACTCGGCTGTCTTTCATTGACATCAACTCTGATTGGTGGCTGAAATCCAAAATTACTGTTGCACAACCCCCCTCCTTTTCACACTGTAAACATTGGCATAACCTGAATCAGCTAAAATAGCTAGATAACAAAACAATAGCAATAGTAAGTATTATCATTTATTCAAATTTGGGTCTTTAGACATTGAAGTGGAGATGCTCCTTTTTAGTTCGCTGGCATCTACAGCTAGTTGATGAATATAATGGATTTCGAACCGAGGTTTAATAGCTTAGATTTGGTGTATCTAACCTTTCCGTCTTTTTCATTCGTTACTAGGAGATTAGCAGATCCATGACCTATGATGCGTCTAAGTGGTCCTTATCCGCACAGAGTAATCACATTTGAGCTGCTTCTTACACTGTTCTTTTAACTAAACCATTGACACCAAAACTTCTAATATTGTGCTTCCCGATAGTTTGTATATTCAAGATACGGAATTAAAAACTTTCTATCCGTAAATAGGAAGTCACGGAAGCAGAAAGATGGGAGAACTACTTCAGAGGGTTGCAGATCCTATCCACGCTTCCGCTAGTAGCTGCCAGATTATTGCTTCTGTATCAAATCCCAATAAGTATGTGCTGTTAGAAAGAAGATCACACGTTCCACTAAATACGGGCATTTCATGCAGTGCAGAATATAGCAAACGTTGTTTTCTAAAAGCAGATTGCCTTTCCTTTGATTAGAACTAAATCATTTCCTGCATCATCATTCGCATAAAATGGAGGGCAAACAACGATCTGGAGAATAGACCCATTTTCCTGCGAACCATGTTGTAGTTCCATTTCCTGTATATCTAGCTTGTCTTCTCCTTCTATCCTGTCGCGGGCCACGATCAAATGTTCTTGGCCATGCATAGCCAAAGCGCAATCGCACGCGGCATCCACCACTTTTATAAGTTTAGACACTGTATCTGCCCGATATTTTGGTTCAAAAACATGATCAAGTAGATCGGCCAAGTGATTCACAATGTCCTCCTTAGCCGTGTTGATTTCTCCAAGGGTCTTCTTGTCTCCGTTTTCCACAGCCGTGACAACCACCTTGCATAGCTGCTGCCGTAATCGTGTCGAATAATTACAATCGTGCTCGTTCATCCACTCGAAAAGTTCATTATAGGCTTCGTTAATAATCGGGAAGCCGACGTGTATATGGGCGCGATAAATCTGATTGACCAGTGTCTCGGTGATGAGCTTTTCCACCAGAAGACAAATGATACTGTATTCCAGTTGCGGGGTTTTATCCGCTCCAGGCTTAGATAGTTGGTCGATGGCGGGCGCAAGGTGTGGCCAATGCTCAGCAAAGAACCTCGTCGCGTTCGTACGGTCCTGAGCACATCGTCTCATGGACATGGGGAAAGAGGCAATTTTGGATTGAATCATAACAAGCTTATTTCGAATGGTAGAGAAGTCGTCATCCGTGACCATAAGGGATTTGAGATGGTTATGGAACGCTGTCTGCATTCGGCTGTATTCATCTTCTTTGACTCGTAAGAGTTCTTCTAGCTCAGCGCACCGTTTCTGAAGCACTGCCGAATTCTCTTTCTTTTCTCTTCGGAGTTGCCTTACTTGATCCGCCAGTTGTTCTTTCTCTTTAGCAAACAGATCCACTTGGCTCTTGAGTAGCGCTTGGCGCGACGTCTTGGGAAGAGCAGCCACTTTCGTGTCGGTAGAGGAACCAATGCTGGGTTCTCTAGACTTTGAATTTACGACATGCTGCTTCGACTCTCGTCCCTTGGAGTTGAATTCCGCTTCCTCACAAGAAGCAAGTGAGCTTGAGCGTGTTGTGGGGAGCGGAGGCAAGGGATGTTGGTATCTCTTTGCGGTATCGTGTGATCCAAGTGGGTCCATAACGGAAATAGGACGAGTCGTCTGTCTTGGTGTTCTCTGTGGTTTACTTATAGAGTCTGTGGGAGGTAACGAGTGGGCTGAGCTCCAACTCTTTGTTCGAGGAGGGGATCGTTTTGCTGGCTCTTCCGTTTGTATTCGGTTTTGTTCTTTATCATTATCTTTCCATAATATTTTGATCCCACGCCATCCGGAGAATGGTTGCGCCATGTTTTTGGAGAAGAGAAGAAGAGAAGATAATCTCGTGTGGCTCAAAGAAATTGGCTCCTTGTCCACTGTGACACAAGCAAGTTACTTTGCTTTTGTGGCTCCAGTGTCAGAGCAACACTTTCTCAATACTACAAGAAATGGACCATCACAGAAGACTGGGTTCTTGCTGGTTGCAAACCTTGTAGAATTGCAGATTATATGTATGTTCTGATGAACAGCCTGCAATCCAGCCATGGAGTTACACAAACAGGTCCCCGTTCACCGCAGCATAGAGCTTCTTACATAGGACCAGACAGACGAGCGCCAAGTACAATGGAGCCTTCCTTTTCCATCTCTTCCTTGCTCTCAGCAGGTCCTAAATTTCCCTGGCCGATTTGGAGGCTCTGAAGAAAACGCTCCACGAAGTGATTGGAACACAGAAGCTAAGTCCGTTGCGCAACTTTGCAAGGTTTGACTCTGCTTTGCTACCGCATATGTAACAGACACTATGTGCATGTTTTAAGGCGCGTCGGTATTTACTGTTCCAAGATACATGAGGTATCTATCATCTACTGAGTACTAATTACAGATTGGCATTTGCATCGTCGCCGGATGTATCACATTCGAGTTTTGTTATGTCAGTAGGTGAGGCTACACTCATATGAAGCAATGGAACACTTGCCCACATTTATGAAACGTAAGTTAGCTATTAGCACAATTGATTTGCTCACCTTATCCACTTTCAGTTGGTCGCGTATACACATTTGTTTGTCATGCAGAACCCTGCAAGAATAGTGATACGCCGTTTGGTGTAACCTCTATCCATTCACAACGCATGTAGACGGATAAATGTAGCATAAAGGCTCAGCTGTCCGCAGTTGCACTTCAACCGCTTTATCTGTTACAAGGGCAATTGATTTCTCGAGCCATAGAGCCTATAAATGGGATGCAAACATAGTTCACTTATGCAACGCCGCTTCAGGTTAGGCTAAACAGCGTTTAAGTATCACTTCCCAGAGCGCATTACCCAAGCTACTGTTGGTTGTCATTATCAGATCATCTACTATTAGCTTAGAACGATCCTACACATATGAAGTTCAGCATAACTTAGATGACTAACTAATTTACGCTGTGATTAGTATCGTGTTTCGAACAAGTAATTGACCCTGAAGTAACGTTTGCGTATGGCAAGTCTACCACGTAAATTTTGCTCCGGTGGGGTGCACAGAATAATTCATCTAGAGACTTGAGCATGCTGTGTGAGACTAGAATGTCACAATAGTCGGGGCAATTCCCTAATGTGTCACGTAGGAGTATCGGTCTTAAGCCTGTCTCACCTTCTTATTATCTGAAAGCGACTATAATAATTTGTGAATGCTATGGAGGCAAAGATTGGGCTACCTCGTGAGGTGTGATATCGTTCCATTTATTGAGACACTTCGCTACCGTAGCATACTTGGTGACCAACGTCTGAATGCTGCTGTGAAAAGACCGTACGATAGTCGACCTTTCCTGCCCTGCTTCGAAAACGGAAACTATCCATCTTTTCTTGCCATGTGGTTATGCTTTGAGGTTGACACTTATTCTTTTTATGAATCAATATTCCTTAGTTATTCATTTCTTGTTCCTTACTGGTATACAGAGCATGAATAGAGAAAATAATCGGAGCACTTCTTGAATAAGGTGACGTTTGTCATATCAGCGGGAAAAAAAGTGATTTTTCTTGTTTTTCGGCTTATTCTTCAATACTTTCCATTCCAGGCTGCGTCCTATCCGTCCAACTATGAAGATATCTAATCAGAATAGTAACCGTAGTGTTTCGATTCTATGTCAAATAAAAGGCAAGTCGTAAACCATCTGAAAGAAACAAATGCCAGATTGATGGATATGGTGTAGATATCTGGGACTGTCCGTTTGCTGCTATGTCAATGTTTTCATCTGCTGAAGTTCTTCATGCTGAATGTCAATTAATATTAATTACCATTGCCCTGCTATTCTGTTCCTACATTCTTTACCTTTTTGGAGGCAAAGACAAGGATATTTACCTAATGTCCCATGCTTAAGTTGCGGGCTGTTACGTAGGAAGCAGTACATTACAGGTTTAGCGAGTTAGGCGGGTACATGCAGCACAAAATTTGCTAAATACGAAGCTTATGATGCTGAAGTCCGACTACAGAACCTTCTTTTTCAGTGGCAGCGTATACCGTCGATTATGCGAAGCCATTTCTACTGAACAAGGCTAGGGCTATCAGATGGCATCCTTATTCTATTATGGAATGCCAGGAAAGATGAGCCAATCTGTCCCCGACACTTCTTCAACAATTTCTCTGCAAACTGCAATAAATTTTGGAAATCAAACGCGTTTCTTGTAACACCAAGTAAATCACGATAAACAACGGGTGACCAATAGAGAAACGCAAAATTCGCACTAACGACTACAAGTATTCCAGTCGCCTGGGTACTTCCCCAGCCATTATCAATTATATTGGGCAACGTGCAAACTAGCCAAAGCGTCCAACCATGAGTTGTACAAGAGATGAGTTCCTTTATCTAAATAGCAAATAATAACAATAACAGTAACAAAAAATCGATATGAGAAAATACTTTTATACGGTAGGTGTCCTTGGGAAAGATACTTGAGAGAAAGCTGCACATTTTACAGTGGGATCAAATCACATAGCAGTGATCGATTTCGAAAAAATACATTAGAAGATCCTTAAAAAAAGAGGATCACACCATTTGAGTGGCAGGTGAGCTCCACATATCCATCACTGCTGGTCGAGATGTCTGCTGTGGTTGATTACGAAGGGTTCGCATATGCGATACGGATATAGGGATGTCATCATCGTCGTCGTCATCATCCTTACCCTTGTCTAGATTTAGGCGTTCTTTAACCTTTTCTTTATACTTGTCTGCCGCAGATAGATATTCATCCTGATCCCTGATTGATTCCTTTTGAGCGAGTACTGCAATTGGGACAAGGTCCTTGTCATCTTCATCTTCATCATTGTCATTGAGCAGAGAAGAAGGTCGATGCTTGTTGTTTGTCCGATACTTGGAAGCGGCAGAGAGCGGGATCATCCCTGCTGCTGCTGCTAATGGTATATCATCATCGTCGTCATCATCGTCCTTTCCCCTAGAACTTCCATCATATCTTCTGGTTGAATCCGATGCAGAAGCAACCCTGATATGACCTCCTAACCTCGGTGCTTGTCGACCGGGATTGTTCGATGGCAAAGGTACTTCAGATGTAACTTCGGGCAGACGTGGCTTCTTCGGAGTATTTAAGGACCTGGATCGAGCAAGATCGACTTTGGGTAAAGGTATCCTCTCGACAGTAGCATTAATGCGGTCCCGTTGATGTTTAGCTGCCTTGTGCAGATCATGTGCCGACGAAATTTTACGTATACCATGGTGATGATTAGGCAGCAGAGGGGAATTCGGCGCTGTGGTTATCGGAGCTGTTGGTTTACGGGGCGACATTGGTATCCCCTGATGGTGAACTGGAATAGCCGGTAACGGAGGAATCGGATGGGATGGTGGGACAGCGTCTGCATTGGATCCAAGTAATTCACGCTGGCAGAGTTTGTTAAGGGTTTGTTCTCGTACCGTCAGACTACGTGCGCAAGGACGGAATTGGCTATGAGCAGAGCTATCTTTTCCGAGGGATTTTGAACGTGGTCTGCTGTGGTGTCGCGCATTAGTTTGTTCCGAATTGGGTGTGCATGGAGCTTTTCGGGATGAATAAGTACTTTTTATATTAGGAGGAGCGTATGGATCTGATAATGTTGGTTCAGGTACAATCGAGGATACGGGTACGTTGAAACCAGAACCGAGTTGATCTATTCTTGGTGAACGAATCGGATCGGTCGGCTTGGTTTTACGGAAGAGACCAAATAATGGTACAGGCTTTTTGGACCGCTTTACGTTTGATGAAGGAATGGATAATTCGACCATTGGTGTGTATATATTACGAAGAAGGAAGAACGAGTGAAAGAAGCAAAATCTTTGAATCAGCGCCAAGAGCTTAAGATGTTCGGGTGCGCTGAGCTCTCATTTGCTCCGGTCGTACAAATTTACTGAAGTTCCAACTTTCTACCAATGATTTTGGACTAATTTCCTAATGCAGTTTAACTCATTGCCATGAACGTGTAAATATCAAGGAACACGTTTCAATATTCTAGTTCCAAACAAATAAATACTTCTAATTCTTCCAAACTATTTGCGCACTTTATGAATTATTAAAGATTTACCTCATTGGATGAAGGTCAATTTATCGTATTTATGAAAATCAAGGTCGTAGTCTACCTGCACCTTAGAGATAGAGATATGTTTCGTGGTGCATCAGGTACGGTTTCAAGACAGCGACAAAAACAGTCATGCGTTCTTTCCAAACCATAATCAGCTCGTACTGCACAAAAAGGGAGGAGACGGGCAACAAGAACATGCTTTGCGGATATGGTTGACTTACTACGTGCTCCTACGTTGTGGAATCGCAACTCGCCAGGAAATTGGGCAGATTATTAGCGGGCCATTGTATTACATCAGCATCTACAGCAGAAAAGCGGCTTACGCAGATTCATTCCTACATCAAGAAAACTTGACTTAACCTATCCATGTAAAAACTTTGCGATAATTACCGAACGATATTTACGTGCATTCAGACAGCGGATCGCGTGCTAGCCCAAGCTATACCATCAGCGCTATAACATGTTCGCCTATACTAGGGACCTAGTGCGAGCCTCTTGTGGTTTCTACAAAGAATGGGCTATTTGTTACGAAGAAGAAATTTTATGAAGTTGATCTTTCGCATCGCTTTATCAGTTCATGTTTAATTTGGTCAATCTGTTTCTATATATCTTACTGTGTACATCCAATCCAGACTTCGAGGTATTTTCTCGTACAATGGCATACTGCATCCGAATCAAGCACAAGGCAATTTGCAAACTACGAGGACTTTATTTGGATTGAAAGCAAAGCAGACATGTAAATGAAAAGAAAAGCATGCTGGTCAGATTCGCAAAAGTATATAAACGCCAGACAATTCATGGCTGGCACTAACGTCTATCAGGCTTTTGCCTTGCTGTACCTGGTATATTCTAAGTCTGTGCGTACGGTAAAGATTGTACAACACCAATATGTCATGGATGCAAAGAAGAGGTGGATGAACAAGAGGGAGAAAAGCAAGTAAGAAATGTGACAGATTGGTGATTCCCTAAAGCAGCACAAACGAGATGGACCATGGCAGTTGGGAGCAGACAGTAGTACTCCATGCTTGTACCTTGTTGATCTGGCGTCGTAGCACTTTCTAACGCATTATACCCACAAGATGTTTTATGACAACTGTATTCAACTGGGCTATTACGAAGACGATAAAAGATTGTAATGCTATTTAAGGATATTGTACATTCTATATCCTGGTCTGCGCACATGGGGTGTAGCATCGAGTGGCATCGTTTGTTTACACTGTTTTGAAGAAGCACATCCGAAGGACTCGGCATATGAACGTTATCCGAAGCTTGACTTTCACTAGGGACAAGACCCAACCAGTTACTAGTTGAACAAGGACACATCTGCAGCCGAGATTCGCTATACTTTTACGTGTAGATTTCGATCATGCTACTCCGCTTTGTCACTATTTCCAAGAGACCATGTGCGCCGGAAAAAAATACGGTCATGCAGCACGAGTCTTCGATTTCTCTCCTCTTTTTTTTCTGCTTGTTCTCTTTTCCTCATTGAATTGGCTTAGGAATGACAGCGAACGTTCTTCATTACGAAATAGCTCACTGCTCATCATGGGACGATGACTTTAGCCCTGAGCGACTCATCGTTTCAGATCCCGGTTGTCGATCGTGTGACATGACGAGATCCAATACCTTTGAAAGCGATCTTAAAATCAAGGGCTGGCAGACAAAAAAGTATACAGCATCGAATGTTCCTTGATTAGATTATCAGACAAACTCTTCCTTCTTTAGGTATCCTACTTATCCGCAGGATTTAATCATACATTTACAATCTGGGCCTTCCCATATCACCAAGATTCAGATTCTTTCTCACCATTACAAAATTGCTACAAAAATTGATGTCTATATAGGTGTACTGAAAGAGTCAGATGAACTGCGGGAAAATGATCAGGAGCTCCCCCCTGCAAATCAAGATGACAACGACGACGATGACATGTTAATTGAGTTTACTCGGCTAGGGTATGCTTATGCTTCAGCCCGTTGGAATATACAAACGTAGCCACTATGTTTAGATACGTCTGTTTCGACAGTAATGCGCGCGCCCAATACAGAGCGCGCGAATTAAAGTCCATCAAAATCAACGCCGATGCTGAATACGTTCGTCTTGTTGCGCGTAATTGCCATCAAAATAAGCTCAATAGCTATAATCAGGTACATTTTCTCATTGTCATTACCATCATTTTTCCTTTTATGTTTATGGTTAATATGCAATTGAACAAGCGCAAACAGTATGAAAATCACTGTAGAATAAAGATACTCACAATCTAGATGCATTTAGATTGGTATCATTGCATTAAACATACTGGGCCAACCAACGTCGACTTCCAGTGGTGATAGCGTAAGTTCAATAGTACCAAAATACAAAGCTTTTACGGCTTCTTTCTTTGAAGAAATGTGCCGATGGGAATCTTCGCCGATCCTTAGATGATGTTAGCCTATTAAGTTGCTCCACTCGAAGAAGCAGCGTTTCAAGCAATCATAGCATTGTCAATAATCTATCTGCCTCTGCCGTGGTGGAGATTGAACTTCAACAATGGATATCTGCTCTCCTTCACGCAGAGAAACAAGCAGCTAAAGGTTTCTTTTCGCTTCTTTTTGTCACTTCTTATCCAGCCTCGTAGATGAAGCCTTCCAGTTGGCGAAGATATACAAGGTGCTGGGTGACAAGCTTTCCCAATTTGCCAGCATTCTTGACGGTTTGGAAATGAGCAAAAAGCAGGCTGTGGAAACCAAAGATTACGATGAAGCTGGAAAGATTAAGGTATCGCGCACATACCTGGCTTTCTTAAACACAAAATCCGACGTATTGTAGGCCGATATCAATGAGATTAAGTTATCTTCAGCAAAGCTGCTGCAACAAGCTGGGATCCGAGTAACAAGCAGCGGTCAAGTGGTACCCCTCAACGTATCAAATGAAGGGCATACTGAGGTAATCCAGCTTGATCAGATGACTGTGCTAATACAAAAAAATCGTAGCATACGGTGCCAGCTTGCGACAACACCACCGATCTCACGTTATTGGAAAATTTCTCTGAGAGCACTGAGCAGCATCTCTGGGAAGCACAGATGGACGGAACCTGGGAAAACAAGCGCTCATTAAACGAAGAGTGTCTTATTGGATCTAATCTCCGCGATGATCTTGACAAAGAATTTTCATTCACGAATAGCATCAGTGTCATTGATGCGAACGAAAAGTCAGGAATAGATGATCCAGACAATATTCCAGAACCACTAACAGACGAGGATAAAAGCAACTTCGTTTCCGCTACAAAGGTGTTTGGAGAAGATGTGGTTGCTTGTGTTTTAAGCGTTAAAGGCAAATGCCGCGAACGAGGATTAACATATATAGAGGATTGCATCCAGCGTGCATATAAACTTTGTCAAGCAGGCTATAGCGACAGGTTGACTGACTTGTTCCATCAACCCAGCAGTGATGACAATAATCATATCCTGTTTATTGATGCCACCGTAATGATGCTTCAAGCTGCAATACGAGATTCCAGAGAAGGCATAGTCAGTATGGCAATTACTATGTGGGAGACTTTAAATTGTATGTCTGCGGAGAAAAAGGGCGAACCACAAACAATGGCGCTAATTGTTTGGTATGAACAGTGCTTTGTGTTACCGTTAGTCAAGGCAACATTCTATTCACCCAGGTGTTCGAGCGGGCATTCCTGGCTCTATTGAAAAGAGCTGGAGATAACAACACTCGTATCCGGCAGGCTGCCGTTCGTCTTGTTCTCAAATTAGCAAAGATATATCCAGTCCTTCCAATCATTTTCGGTCATGCGCAGCGACCAATCTATAACCACAAAGAGGCTAAAGCTCGACTTGAATTGGTGGAGGAAATGATTCTTGAACTCGGAGTAGCTCAAACCCAACCAGATGGTGTGATCGAGCTGGAAGGTCTTATGGAGTTCACTGTATCCTATCTTAATCATTCTCATGAGGAGGTACGAGAGGCCGCATTAAAGCTCCTCAACAGCATAGTAGACAAAGTTGGTTCCCAAAATATCTCGGCATACATCAACGACAGTGTGCGAACTTCTCTGACAGAGGTATCTTATTCTCACACTTTGGTGTAAACTGTGTTAAAACTTTGCAGATGGTGCAAAACCTCCAAATAGCATCCGGACCCTCCAAAGATAGGCCCCTAGAGCTGAAAGACCTCGCAACACAGTTGGATTTGACTTTAACACTGCATAAGGGAACTAAAAATGCTAAACCTCCATCAGCCCTTTCCGAAAAGTCGAGCGATTCTCGGATCAAGAAAAGGACTCTCGTAGAAAATAAAGCCCGCGCAGGGAAAACGGAAGGTTTGTGATCAAAGTAGTGCTTAGCAAAAATAGAGACAAATTTATGACCATACATGAAATGATAGTGAGAAAAATGGCAGGAGACGCACGTTCTGTAACAAAAAAGGTATAACGCAAACATAGAGATATCTTTTACTATCTATTCTGCAGGACACGGTAGCTCGCACTGCGACAAGTCGGAACGCACCTAAGCTCTCGAAAATGCCAAAAACGAAGGCTGGACAGATCGAAAATAAAGATATGGCCAGCAAGTAAGTGAGCATACAATAACATATTTGATGCCAACGCTCTAGTAGTGTGTGTATTTTCTGTGACGAAGTAAATCCGGAGTTCAACGAAAATACGTTAATTGCTCATTATTACAATGCTTGCCCTGTTCTTACCAACTGTCCAATGTGTGAAACCGTAAGTTAACTGTTGTTTACGGATAGTAACGTATATTGACTACTGTGCATTTAGATCACTGAAATATCAACGTTACGTGACCATGCGTTCTCAGACTGTACGAAGAAGCACTTGGTAAAACAATGTGGTCGGTGCAAACAACCAATATCGGTTGAACAATGGCTTCAACATACACTAAAGCAGAACTGTCCCGGTAAGTCAATTGGATGTAATTAATTCACAGTTCATTGTAGTAATACTGATCTTCTCAGAAATTGCCAATGCATCTGAAGCGCGATGTTCTCTCTGCCTAACAGTGATAGATCCTCCAACCGAGGCAAATTGGAAAGAGCATTTACTTGGACAAAATGCTTGTCCAAAGAACCCACGATCTTGGCAATACGAGAAGCCTACAGTAGCCGAGAAAAAGTCTGGGGAGGTACCACATGGCCAGCGAAGTACGACAGGGAAGACAACGAAGACTCTAAAATCCGGAAGTGCCAATGGTATCATAAAAAGAAAAAAATAGCCATTGAGATACCCCAAAAATAAATTGCTTCTAGAGACAAAAGCCAAATCTTTGTGTGTACATGTCACTCTTCTCCCTTAATTTTGCCTTTTGTTATATGTGAACTTCAGGCAACGACTCGTGAACCCTGCCCTAACCGCAGTCTACTAAAACTTCTCTGTATGCGTTTCCTGCATTTGAGTGGTTAACTAACCAACTAGAGAACCATAACTAGTTACATGTGTTCTTTGCAAGTGCGAGAGCTCCACAACAACAAGCTTTGATTTAACTGGGGTTTGCACATTGAACAAGTCTCTTAAGCATATGGAACTCCTATTCAAATGTGGGCAGTTTCTATTTTCCAGCCATGCATTCACATGTGGAGCAAGTTGGAGAAAAATATTGTTTCTAAAAAACGACTTCTATGCAAATTGATGCGATGGTTTGTTTAGTGTTCTATACAGAAAAGAAAACACACCGGTTGTTTGGCGGTTCTTGGATTATATCATTTCCAAAACTAGACAGCGTTGGAAACCTTGGGCATCTGCCCGAACTTCAACCACTTTCCAACCACTCCAAATGATTTTAACGCGCTCTATCATGCCTTTACCGCATTCCAAAACTACCCGTCCGCTTGGGCGCAGGACCATGGGTGCCACCTTGCTTAACACTGTATACCATTCGTAGCCTTGCTCCTTGGCAAATAAAGCGTCGGATGGTTCGTGTTCAAGCATTTGCATTTGTTCCTTTTGCTTGCTAACATACTCCAGATTCAGATACGGAGGGTTACATACCACAACATCAAATAACTCCGTCGGCTCAAGCTCAGCCATATCTTTCAGCACAAAGGTGCATCGATCTGCTACGTCTAGTTTGGTTGCGTTTTGCATTGCCACATCGAGTGCCTCTTTGCTAATATCCACGCCAACACCTACTGCTTCTGGTAACAGCTTCAATATAGATATCAGCAGGTTGCCACTCCCAGTGCCGATATCCAAAACGCGACATGGATTGGATTGTATAGTCGCATAAACTAGCGTTTCAGAACTGGGTCGAGGGATCAGACATGATTCGGTTACTTTAAATCGCAAACCACAAAACTCCTGTAATCAAAGGAAAGAAGAGCATGAGATCTTCCCTATGTCTTAGTTCCTTTTTGGTTTGATTTTCTACCTTTTCACCCAAAACGTAAGCTAATGGCTTTTTTTTCCGATCGCTTATCTCAAGCTCGTCAAAGTATTTCGCATCATCCACTTCCAGTCCGGCTTTACGCATTTCTTCCAGCTCTTGGTCTATCTTTCGACGCCAGAACTTTTGCTCACGTTGCCGAAGTAACTCAAACTTCTCAGGTTCGGGAGCTTGGATTTGGATCGGCTCACCGGTGTATGGATGGTTTAAGCTGATTCGGAGCAGACTCATGCATAGTCCTTTATCTCGACTGGATTTGAGGAACCTGGTATAGGTCGAGTTGCCAATAATGGGATACGGCGTGTGGTGGAAAAAAAGACTACGTAGGCCAACGCTGGATAGGGGTGTGCTCATGTCGAGATCAAGTGTCGTGATATAATCGGCATTATTCGATCGTGTCACAGAGACAACATTTAACCGTTTGATTAATTCTAAAGCGTTTGTTGAAGTAGCTGCTTGTTCTTCCTCCTCCTCCTCCTCCTCCTCCTCCTCCTCCTCCTCCTGATTTTCCGCAAGATTCTCTGCTGCTGCCGTCGTAGGTGCAATGGTGTTTGGGAGTCTGCTTAAGAGATCAGGTGGGACATGACCATGACACATAACTCTCATTTGCAGATCGATTGAGCTTGCTTCGTAACTTTTGAGTAGCAATGTTCGTGCTTTTGCTGTTTTTGCGACGAGTAACTGTTGGTAAAATCGTTATAATGAGTTCGGTGTCATGTCGTTCCATATAGTATTACCAAACCAGAGGCTGCCTTTTGTAGACTGTAGATACACCATACTCGTTCACTTGTGGGATTTTGGAGCATATGCTGTAGTGCCCTTTCGAATATGCCAAAATTCTAAGAGACACACACAGAAAGAGAAAAGGATGTTTGGTCGATTGCAGCGGCATATCACTTTTCTTTCTGCTTACTTGGCCTGCCGGTTTCCAAACGATTGCCAAGTGTTCGTCTTGATATCGCACGTCCATTTCAACTTGTTTAAGCCCTTCTAATTCTTCCATCGATCTGTCATATCGAACCTCCACCACATCTCCAGCTGTCAAAATTCGCGTTTCTTCAGCAACTTTACCATTGACAGATATTTCTTTTCTTTGAAAAGACCGTCGTACACATTCTTTGGATTTGACAGCATGTCGATAGTGTGTTAAGAGCCATTTCTTTATGCGTACATTGTTATCCGACGGTGGTACAACTGCCGAGACGTAGTTGATATGATCCATCGAAGACCGAAAAAAAAACAGTTGGAATTTCCAGCGATCCTTTCAAGTTGGCTACCATTTACAGCTCCGACAACTTTTGGGCTTGGCTCTCCGTGTGTGATAAATTCAAAATCCTTTTGTGCCATCTTGGAAAGGCGCTTTGGCTGGCGACGGAGCTGGATTAAGTTGGATGGATATGAACGTCATCTCAGTCCGAAA
The DNA here is from genome assembly GCA_000696975.1 of Apophysomyces trapeziformis B9324. Lineage (NCBI taxonomy): Eukaryota > Fungi > Mucoromycota > Mucoromycetes > Mucorales > Mucoraceae > Apophysomyces > Apophysomyces trapeziformis. The sequence goes on from JNDP01000948.1 coordinate 104,502, forward strand.
ATGATATATGTACTGTGTTTGGAACGGCTGTGAACTGTAGCGTTGACATTGTACTTTACAAAAACTGCGGGTTTGTCACAGTGGACTACAGCTATTGCGCACCTATCCACGGACAAAGAGGGAGTGAAACGTATAAGCTTTGATAAAACGGTATATGTTTTGTCAGTTTTTGTCGTATTTCAGCTCGCTCATGTCCGTACTGGAACTAGGCGTGTTGTGGACGTCTTCGCAAGCGATGTGATATCTCTTGGATTAGGGCAAAATAAAAGAGCATCCTTTTCTACTTACTAACTATGATGCGACATTTTATGCTGGGTCGAATGGCTGTTCCGTTTAACAGATGATTGATATCATGCAAGTAGTAACAATGCATGTTTATTTATTTTTTTAGCGCAAAGTTGGTTGGCCCTTTCGTGGACCCATGAATTTACTTACGATAGCGTAGCATATCACTATGAACAAGAAGATGCAATCTGTGTGCCACTTTCACTTCCATAAAACAATCCTCTATACGTCTGGAAATTTTACGAAACAGTAATTTCGTGCATGATCAGAAACAAGGACCTTGCAGAGGACCATTTGCCCTGATAATCGTACTATCGGACCTATGAATTACAAATGGCAGACTCACTCAAACTGCGATCCTTTTTTTAACGGTAATTATCCTAAGCTAACGCCTTGGGATCTGCTGTTCGATTGGCAACTGTAAATGTGCTGGAGATTCTCAGTCAATGCTTCATACAGAAACAGGTCTAGATTAATGGAAACGAACAGTTTTCAAAGTCATGTAGGTAACAAAAATAGGCAAGACGGGGATCTTATTCCTGTTTATATATCTTGTAACAGCTATTGCAGTCTGCCGGGTCTTCCGATAAGTCAGTGTACAGCATCCAAAAAAAGCTTGTCCCTGCATATCGCATAAACAAACTCTTGTTTCGCGTTTCTGAAAGGAAACAACTTTGGATGAACATGATAAAACAAAGGAAATCAATGGGAAAAGAGCAGCAAAGAAACCAGAAATTGATCGTTATTCAGTCAAACCAAAAGAGGTGAAATGGCGTTTATATCAGTTTAGGATTGTAGACTTACTATCCGTAAAAAACCCCTGGTTTACTTGGCCCCTGTAATACCTTTCAATCTCATCCCTCACAGGAAAAAATAACTATAAACTTTTAAAGCGTAGAGAACAATCGCTTTCGTTGCAACGGAACGTATCGACTAATTCCAGGGACTTTTCAGTTCATATTACATTCTCTCCGTAACTTGCTTAACGAACATTACACCAGTGGTTAATAACGTACAAGCAGAAGCAACGTTTACTTCAAAGATAAAGCTGTAGTCAATTATGCTATTATTTTGTCCTGCATGTATAAATAAAGGCGATTTGGATACGCCACCAGCATTCAAGGAGCAAATAAGAGTGGAAGCTGCAAAAAGTAAAGGTTTTTTTTTTCCCGCAGAGGACTAGTTTTGTTTGTTTTCAAGTACTAACTACTTCCCATTCCGCAAATAATAACGGGAAATTTGGTGAAGAGGAGGTTAAGGGAAAATGAAGAGGTTAAAAGCTGCAAAGACAAAGTAGCTGCCCATATGTATGTTCGAATGCAGCTAAACTTTGACAGACATGCTGGTTTTTCCTTAACCCCTGAGATGATGTCCTTGCTCGGTTAGATGGAATTAATCAAAAGCATGTAGAGTCAATTTTCTTATATTTTAGGATATCCATCCATAAACCTGAAGAAGCAGAAGAGATAAACAGCAGGAGATAACCGGGATAAAGTAAGTAACCAAAAGACTAATATTTGATTTCTGACAACACCTCATCTTGCGTTCGTTTAAGGCCAACAAGGGAATAAAGTTCACTGGTATTCGGTGGATACAACATATGTCATGCATTTTTTTCTTGGCTAGCAAATCAACATTGAACCCATACGAGTTTCCCGGGTAACCACTTTGAGTTATGGTTTAGAAAAGAAGCTCACTATCAGAAGCTTGATTTATGTTAAGCTAGCTAAAGAGCGATTTTTTAAACGCTAACTCTGAATGACTCCTTTGTTCGTTCAACACGGGTACACATACCGAAAACATATGGAGATTCTCCTCTTTTTCTTTTTCAGATTCAACCTTTCATAGACCATATAATTTCCAGTGTAGGTATTCACCGCTTGTTTCTTTCTTCCTCTCTCTCTCTTTTTTACCACTCCCTCATTTCAACCCCCTATTACCCTTTTTCCCCATTTCTGTTTATGTGGTCTATTTCTTCTTCTCTTCTTCTCTTTTCCATTATACCCCTTGTGTTTACGTTTGCGGGCTTATAGACTATGCGTTACAACACTAAATACATTCACAAGCTTATTCTACTTATAATGCTATCACTGGTTAATGCACAGCAACATAGCGGTACATTGTTTGATTTCTTTCTTCGATTGATTATCAGTTTTTTCTCTCATTGCTGGAATAATGAACAAATCAACATATAGATGCACCTACTCCATCCTGCGGAGCTAACGGGAACACAGACACCGTTTGTTCGCCAAGACCATCAGATACTTGGACAAATGGGACGTGGTATCTAATTACATGGAATCCATTGTATGTTTTTCTACGGCTTTTCTCCTTCTCCCTCAAAGTAGAAATACTTACCCAAAGATTTACTCAATTAGGTACCCGACATACGCGTCTGCAGTAAGCTTTGATTTATCTAAAGTCAATGACAGCCTCTGATTTCTAACTGTTTGTGCGACAACGACAGCCTGCGCTCGATATCTATGTATACTACATCGAAAATTATCAAAATGTGTTGATGAAACGCTGGACCGGGGCCCAAGTATCCAAGGGAACATATCCTGTCATGGTGGACGATTCATGGTTTCCAAAACCTTTACAACCGGGCTCTGAGAGCAAGTTGTACGATTGTATATTATATATAGTGTCGTCTGGCGTCAATCCAAACAAAGAGATGAGTAACGTTCATTCAGACTATCCCTCACCTGTACACATCTCCATAGCGCGTAAGTGAAATCGAATAGGATCATCCATAGGCAATAGCTGATCCAATGTCTACTTTTTTAAGAGGCCGCACCACCTCTTCCCGCTAAGACTGAAGCATCGACTAACCCAAAGGGCGAAAAACGTGCGGATGTTCAACCTTGGGTGATTGTTGTTTCTGTCATTTCAAGTCTTATTTTACTAGGTTCCTGTGTGGCAGCTGTCTGGACCCTACGTCAGATCAGACGGCGCAAACTGGTTTACGGTGAAAAGGGTCATCTGGGTAAAATTTACGAGTCCAAGGGAGAGGAGAGGTTTAATAGATGGTGGCGCTAACAGCAAATTTTTGAAATTTCAGATAATAACACTGGTCGCACTATGTTTTCCATGGCGCAAATCGAGAAACAAGAAAAAGAAGTAACAAACAGCACTTGCAATCGTTCCACAGACCATGAGACAGGGTTTTTGCAGCCGCCTAGCATCCGATTTCATACAGCAAGTGTGGGAACCCGAACATCCAGTGAACTCGGATCACTGAGGATGACTGCAAATATGGTTGCATCTATTATGAATAACAGCAGCAACAACAGCAATAGTGTCAGCAATGGCAGCAATAATAATACATCGTCTTTTATGGACGAAAACACTGTTATCCGGCCACAGTCTACTGCCTCTTGCAGCAATATATCTTGTCGATCTGAACCACCACTTAGCTCTACCGATGCCCTATTAATTGCCGACACATTTCGACAAAGGATGCGTCGACCGGAATGGCAACAGCAGCAGTCCGAAGCCGAAAATGAAAGCTATGAAGAGGATGATGTAGAAGAGAACAATGCAGTTGTCAAGCGTAAAAAGGAAGAAGAAAAACGACGGCAACTTAGCGAGGAATTGTTAAAGAAAGAGCTGGCGGCTGAAGGGACATCTATGAAGAAGGTTGGAAAGAGAGTAAATTTATCGAGCACAGGCGGTAGTCGTTCATCTCAATAAAGATATCTGTATTGTTATATTCCTAACAGGGATTAGGACTGCAGGGGGCTTCTTTGCACGAATGAAAAAAGAGTGAATAAATACAAAACCATTTAATCATTTTGAATGAGATTACTAAGGAATGCCGTAACAAGAACTTTTTTCTTTTGTAATTACTGCAAGTTATATCACTTTGACATAGTTACGTAAGCGAAGAATGAAGTAGAAAGCATGGCGTATCTTTGCTAGGGGAGTATTAACGGCATAAGACCACGCATATCCATTCATGTCGAACTTCTACAATTAAGTCTAATACCATCATACTGCATCAATGGCTGTTTGTTCTTTCTAGAACTAAAAGATACCAGCTGCGCACAGACCGAAGCGGTACGTCTGAAACCTCGACCACCCTTCGATCGCAGCAAGTCTGGTCAACTATGGAGAAATCGTCAGTAGCCACCATATAGCAGCCTATTAGACAGCAAGGATTTGGAGGCCATCTTTCGGAAGAACAAAAAGACGGTCAATAGAGAAATTAGGCGAAGGCATGCCTACTAGGACGAAGGAATGTTATCAAGGACACAGGGCGGTCATACTGCCTATTAACTAAATAATGTATGATATACTATTTGGTATGGAAGGTCTAGATAAGTATTTCGCTTCCTGCTTGAAAGAGTTCTGATGGTAGCTGAAATTCAACTTCGTCATACGAGCATGTAATGGTAAAAGAAAAGGACACTGACAACATTGGTATTTTTGCTATTACGAGTCTCAGGCAGTGAATCTTCTCTCAAGCATGCTTCTTCTTCCATCTTTTAGCAGGCAAGTAGCGGGCAAAGCTCCAACAAAGATTTGTTAGCCAACTGATCTTGATTCGGCATATGCATAACATCGGAGGAAAATTTGATACTGGAAATCTAAATCATATGGATGGACTGTGCGCCGTTCATCATTTCCTCGCAGGTTAATTCTCCGTTATCCCATATCGTCAAAACTGTGATGAAACTACAGAGGTGCTGAGAAGGATATATAGGACAAGTGAACAAAAGTCCGGTAGAGTATTGATAGGTCTTTGGTGGAAACCTTACCTGCAAGGCATTGTTTATTTATCCATCGTGATCGAAACAGCAATGAAACAAACATTGTACCTGCATTTGATAGTGTCCAAAAATCATATGGTTGTTCAAGGCTTATCACACATATTCGGAATCAAAACGATATGAAAGACTGGAATCAAAAAGCTTTCAATCCGCTTCGCAGAAGCTAATGATAACCGATTTTCAAGCACTACGATAAAGCAAACTTTTACCACCACAAAATAAATGCCATGCAGCTTTTGATTGTTTCTGTAATTTTAAGTTGAAAGCACCCAATTCTGAATAGCAGATTACCCAGGTCTGCAGATACATTGTCGAACGAAGGATTACCTAAACGTATCTTTTCATTATGTTTCCAGTTTTAGCTGATATGTATACATGATACTAGGAATAACAACTTTATAAAGAAGCAAAGCAAGGTTGGTATCTGATGATGTTTGCGGCGAAGAAAAAGTTGAGGGAGGGTAGAGAGGGGTGGAGAAGGATATAGAACATTGCTTATGAAAACAGAGGAGGTCGCGGCGTTGGCATTGCCGTTGCTTTTGGAAATGGTAGCCGACTATTCTTTTTTGATACGTCTAGGTTCCCTTTCCCACCATCGTAATCCTGAACTGTGATCACTGGCAAATGATCCGCATGCTCCTCTCCCAAAACAATCTTCAGAGTAGGGGTTAACTTATCGCTTTCGTTAGCGGGATGGTCCAAGCTAAAATCCTCAAGGTCATCCATATCATCGTCCGATACATCTGCAACAGCATGCATTAAATCAGATGCCAGTACAGCTTTGTTGGGCGGTGATTCTTGGGTCTGTTTCCAATCTTCGAAAGGGGCGCCTGGTGGCGATATCAAGAAGTTGCGACCTGGATCAGGTATCTGCAGGCGCATTAGGTTGGGATCCGGGTTAATCGGGTTGTGCTATAATCTATGAGTAAATCGCAGCATATAATATTTCTCTTCATACATACTTGTCCGTAATAGATCCGGATTGCCATAGACATGGTAGTCTCATCGAGTGCCATCTCATTGTCTAAGCTTAGGAGGTTGATCTCCTCACCAACCATTTTCCACAAAAGCATTGTCTTATCCATGGTCTCTTTAGCTGCCATTGCGGCCATCGTCTCCTCATAAACGATCATCAACCGAGCGAATCCTTTCATAGCAATAAAATCGTGCACGGTCCCGAATTGCTCAAACTTGCTTTTTATGAGCTTCATCGCAGAAGGACATGAGAAAAAGGGCCGTGGTACATTGGGAACAAGCAATGTATTGGTAGCGACGGACTGTACTGTGTTATGCATTGCTAAAAGAAAAGAGAAGAAAAGCGAAGTTTCGCTTAAACCGACCGCTAACTTAAATGGATGTGCCGTCACAAGGAAAGACACGAGGGCCCCAAATCTGATTAAATTGGGCATGATAATCAATGCAAGCAGCAGCTCGTTTTATTGCTTATTCCTTTTCCTTAGCTTGTCGTTGCTGCTGAATATATAACGATGCCAGCATCTCATTAGTAGTGGCATCCTCTAAGGTTTTGTCCTCGCGCACTCTTATAAACCGAGGAAACCGGAGCGAGAGACCCTTGCCCTCATCTATCAGTCCAATCGCACTTTTATGCACAGGACTGATGGTAATGTCTGCCCCTGTGCAACAATAATTAAACTTGATTTGTCACGGGGCGATAGACTATGACGATTACCTTTGATTTCCCACACTTGGCAAGCGTCAAACCACACTATCGCAACAAGTTAGCCCAGTTCTTTAACAGCCAAAACCTAATCACCGTCTGGCTGAAGATCTGTTACGTAGTCTGACCGAGGCTCTGGTAATATTCGATTGTTCTCTTTCGAGTAATATTCCTTCATTTCTTGGTAATATTTATCGCTAAATCCTAAACTGCCACATGAGATGCTGTGTGTATCTAGATAAATCTCGTCTTACCAGACATGCACTTGCAAACACTTTCCAACGTCCCATTGTCTGGGTTGTAGCATGCCATTAAAATAGGGGAGTACCAGTTCACTTTCCGGCCGTTGCCATACCAAGCACCAATTGGCTGAATAAAGTTAAACTTCAATCGATAGACTCTTCCGGGATAACCTACGATCAAATCCAAAGTGTCGCCTATACCATCTATATAGTCCTTTTTGACCTTTAGCCAGCTTTCGACTCTTTTATCTGTTGTTTCGGATTTAGTCGAACCAATTTTGGATTAATGATCGTCACCTGGTTCGTATGTGGAGAGTAGATGACGTGTAGATTTGCCACGTTGCCTGTCATCTCGCGCTATGACGCTAGGATGGTCCAACACCTTGACCATGATCCCTTCACTACCGCGACGGATGCTGTCTCTGAAAAAGTCTTCCACTTTTTCAAGAAAGCAGTCGTCCCCGGAAGCATCCATTGTGGCGACGAAATCAAATCTGTTCTGCAGTGGGGTAAAGTGCTTCTTTAACCGTTCACGTCGTTCTCGAAAAGACTGTTGTAAAAGCGATTCATTGTTTATATACATCAAATCTAAGAGCGGAAAAAGGTGAATGATAATGCATTTAGTAACATCACATTACCAAAAGCTAAAACACACTGTATCATACGTAATTCGACAGTGAGTCGCATGCTATCCATCAATAACTAGCTAGAACATTACCACTTGAACATTGATGCTGTCGACTGTAACGTTCTTTCGACCGCGGTTACTGAGAATCTGAAAAGGCAATATATTTCCTTCCTCACTGATAGCCACAATTTCAGAATCGATTATGAACGACTTGGTTGAAGGATCGCATACACGTGGAATCATGGCAGTAATGTCGGGATATTTGTCACTCATATTCTTGTAAATGTATAAGTATGTCATCAACATACTTTTCCCCTCACTCACCTCTAAGTTACGACTAAAAAGAACCACTTGTCCGTTTTCATTCATGTGAATCTGAGCACGCTATCGACTTGATGAGTTAACTGATACAACCGATTACTTAATATACATACTTGGCCATCATATTTCCACTCACAGGCGAAGTCTCGAGATTTCAATCGAACAAAAACATCGGTTAATTCCCGTGTGATCTGTCCCAGCATCGGCTTAAGAGGTATCCCTACAATCGACATGTATTAATTATGTGTGACATTTCTGCAACGTTGATGCTTACCTACTGTGAGTCCACATTTTTCAAAAATACGAGCGACGTCTCCACATTCAATTAGCCACGGAACGATAGCGTTCCAATTTGGACATTGAGCATAGCATTCTTTTAACACAGCTTCCGCTTGCTTCATTTTGTTCAAAACCCGATCAGTGCTGTCTTCTTGACGGCGTATTAACTGTCCTTCCATTCCTTTTCTCGCCTGCGTCAATACAGATGCTCTCGCAAGTGCCGTCAGCACCGTCGTTCGAAGTGCTCCTACACGTAGATTGGCAATGAGGGTTCGCACGATGAATCGTGCTTCTTCTCCTTTTGCAGCCAAGAGAAGCTTTTTTACAGCAGCCGTCTTGATGCCTACCGTGCCCTTGCCTTTGGCAGCTGCGATGGCGTGTAGAGCATCCAGAACTCCTTGAATACGGAGACGTTTAGGTTCGACTATTGTGCGAACAGAAGTTTTGGCGGCATATGCCACATCACCCCAATCACCATGTTTTTCATACAGATGCTTTAGTTGTCGAGGTGTCGTGCCAGAGACATCCCCTATAGATTTGACAAGAACCTGGGAACCAATACCTAGCTCCATTCCTTCGTAGGATGGACCAAGGGAATTGGAACACAACCATAAGGCTGCTAACAGATCAGCAGGAGCATGGACAATCAAAACTCGGAATAGGTTGCACAGTACGTTGATCATTTTTGTTCGTGCCGTGGTGGACATTATGATAGAAAAGGTCTCTGCCAAAATCGAGTATGGTGCAGAAATGCCTTTCGGTGTCATCCATGACTGGACAGGGTAGTTTTCAGGTTTGAACAGAAGCGGGTTTTCGAGTAACAGTTCGGCACTCTTCTCCTCGCTAAACGTAGCGTGTGACACAGACAGCTGCCTTGAGGTTTCCGGCAATTTAGTTAAAGAGACTTCATGAGGATGCATTACGGGATCTTGAGAGGGCGATTGTTCATTGGGAACAGCGGGCTCTTCTGCTGATGTCAATGGTGATGATACTTTATTGGAGGTCAATGAGTCTTTTTCTGCTTCTACGCCAAGCAAAGGTTTCTCTGATTGTTGGTTTTGGCGTTTACGTTGTCTGTCAAAGTAGAACTCAAGACCTCTTTTTTGCGGTTTATCTTCTATGAGTTTTCGTTTTTTCTCACTTGCCATTGCTATGCATAGTAGGAAACCAAGCACAGTACAGGGAGTGCATAAATTTTGGGCAAACGTTCTGTGAAAATTTGGCCTCGATCAGCCCACATTGGATCATTCGGTTTCGACGGTCGCATGTAGTTCGTTGAACCATTCACATCCAGGGTATCAGCTCCTTTCTCTACAATGTATTCAGTGCGTAACCTAATGATTGGGTAAACTGTTTCTTCAGCCTAATTTCCTTTTCTATGCACCGACGTTTCCTTTGTATTGGTTTATTATAGACTATCAAACAAAGGTTTGCGCAACAAAAACCAGCAAAATGGTCTGTTTCCAGTTTTACTTAGATCATACTTATTAATTCTCAAAGTCTGGTGAATCCATTGTGGATTATAATTACAGCTAACCTAAAAATTTACTAACGGCATCCATTATGACGGGAGGGTTTCCTGTAAGAGCGGCAGTCGCTGCCAATAAAGCGTTAATAATTACACAAGCAACAAGCTCCTTTGCTCCTTCCTTGGGCTCCTGTTCTTCTTTGTGAAGTTTCTTTTTTTCTTCCATGGTTTTGTTCTCCTCATTAATGCGGTTTTGCTCTTGCATTCGTTTCATAGCTTCTTCTCGTTCACGTTTGTCGCGTTCCCTGCGCTCTTCTTCTCGTTTATGTTTCTGTTTTTCCTTATTCAGATCGTCCTTGAAACCTTTTTATTGGTTTGTGTATAAACAATTTCTTTCATCCAAGCCAGCAACTGGACATAACCTTTAGCTTTTTTCACAGTGTTCTATCAAGTACCTTTCGAGTAGCCTTTAAAGTAGTTATCATATTTATCAAAGCAAGCTTCCACAACTTTGCTGAAGTTATATGAAGCTTTTGACAGTTCATCCTAAATGCAGATTTAGGAAATCAGTATCAAAATGAATTAACCGGTACCTCTATGTCTTCATTGAACTTAGATACCGCCTTCCTACGCAAATTATTGAAGTGTAGGCCAAAGCATCTTTGTCGTTCTGTGTTAAACTTTTCTAAGAGTTCGCCCCGTTTTGCTTGGTACACGGCCTGATTATAATACGACGCGGTTTCATCAAATGTTCGCATAGCATCCTTCAAGTAATTTTCAAGCTGCTTGCCCTGATCCTCGATGATTTCATCGCTTTCCAAGGATCTCTCCCCATCTTGAACATTCTGCTTAAATTTTCCAAAAGCAGTCTATTGGTACACTACGTAAAAAAGCTGTCTAATCTGTGTCAAGGACAACTTACTTGCGACATTTCTTGACATCTACGTTCAGCTATGGATTCCCGTTTGTTTGCCAAATGAAGATCTTGGTTTGTCCGAATTGTCTCCCAAATATTGGATAGATGGGTGTCATATCCATCCTCAGTACTACACTTGAAATACCGAGGTTGAAATACGTAGTTTCCATATTCCGGTCAATGAACCTTTAAGTCATATATTAGGTTCATTCGTTTGTAAGCCTTCGAGTCTACCTGTCACAAAGCTCTGCCACTTCTGTTTTCCGGGAAGTATGTCTCACGTTGGGCAAACCGAAGTATTCAATGTCGAAACAGTCGTACGTTTTGCAGTTTTCGAGACCTCTTGGCTAAAGCAATCTGTAAGGAACGTGTGGACAAGCAATCTTAATGAAGCATACCTTAAGGATGTTATTCCAGATCTGCTCAAAAGATACTTCCAGGGTTTCCTTAAGCTTTCTAAAGAAGTTTCACCCTCATAATCACGGATAACGATAATTAACAGGGTCTTTTGTTGGCTATACGGAATAAGTGAATCATATCAATTACTGCGCTTCGGTCTGTCTCGTTCTAAATCATACGAGACCATCATCTTGGAAGATACACTTACGCTATTGAACCTCGGAACAGTTGAAGATTGACTTCAAAGACCGTTTTAAGCAACTCGAAGCCGGCTCCTTTCTGTAGACCAACTAGTTTTTTCCCAAAGATTGAGAATTACAACGTCGCTTATAGCCAAGGCAAATAACGTAGGTTTGTGTTCAAAACTTGAGTCTTCGCCACGCTCACAGCTATCTGCACCTTCAAGATCAAGGACGAGCGCAGACATTCCTTCACCGGGGGAAACCCATATTCCCTTCGTTGTCCAACAGCGTTTTTCGGGGTTCATCACGGCAAAAGACGTGCCAAACAGCTTGTTCAAAAGAGTGCCTTAAATAGGGCTGTTCAATAATTTGAACGTTTGCACTTCATGGCTCATTAGACTTACTTTTACCAGAGCTTTGAGGCCCAATGATTGAAACAACATGGTGTCCAGGCCCAGCATTATCTAGGCCCCGTTGACCCATGTACACGGGTAATTTTGTACTGTATGATAGGATAAACACGTTTACAATTAGAGAAGTTTGCTTTCAAGCAACGATTAACGTACGTAAAGTTTTCGTCCTCGTCCACAAGCTGTAGAGGAGGAATAACGTCACCGTCTTCGTTCTTAGGTCTCCCTGTTGGACTGTCAGTATGTTCCGTGGAGTCCTAGGATAGTTACCATTTGCACCAGTGTATTGCTTTTCAACCTTCATCTTTCTTTCTCTCTATGTCGCAAAACTTATGTTAAACGATGTAACTGATGTATTTGCTTGTCAACGTTCACTTGTCGTAATTGAGTGTTGTTGGAATGGGTTGGATAAAGATAAAACAATAATTTAATGATAGTTGCGTAAACAGCAGGTTAAGCAAACATCAATCATTAGGATCAATATTATACTGGACATCAGATGCAGGATAGTGACTCATCCTTGTAACTTGCAAATATGGAACATAAGCCAAACCGTAGCACCTATGCATCATGCTTGACTCCTGCCAAAAGAAATATGCAGCTGGCCACTCCCAAGATAAAGGCAGTTTTATTTACCATATCAGTAAATAAAACGAACATTGCAGATTTTGACATCTCCATGAAAGCTTCGTGTTAAATCTGATGCAGCACCTTACAAAGATCGAAAAGTTACCAATATTGTCTGGCAACTTTGGAACTTCAAAGCCTGTATAAAGCAAACAATGGCTTCTGGGTCTAAGCGTGGGCTAATTCAAGTCTCATATATCTCGCTCTTGTACTGTCGCAAACAACCGCAAAAAGAAAAGTTTATGCGGAACATGGCAGCTTCTCGCTATCACAGAGCTAAAATATTCACACGGTATGTCAAGAGTAGATCGGATCAATCTGAGCGAACTTAATACAGCACACATCAATACTTACATCATCGTATGCTATCCTCTAAAAAAATCATACAGAGCTCAAGAACCCATCTCAGGATTAGTTAACTGCTTGATAGGCGCGAGTGTCTCAGTTATTTAATAATAAACCGTTCCAATAAAAGCATCGTAGCCATTTTGATATTAGTGGAATTGCAGTCAACATCTCCTTTATTGCATAAGGATACGGGATATCATAAAGCTCGCTATAGAAGAGACGGTATGATAGTTTCCAGTGAAGAACAATTTTGACAGCTTTTCTTGAATTATTCCGGAGCTACATGTACACGCAATGTTTGCACAACTGATAACCTTCCTTGTCACTCTTGCAGGCTCGTAGGTAAGGCGTGAAAATAAGGGAAACAGCATATGGATTCTGAACGGCACGTCGGCCAAGACAGCTACTATCAGCCCGTTGCTCGATGCATTCAATGCGCATTAAAAATTCTATAACGTTGGGAGCGGACGAAGTCTAAACAAGAAGACCAAGTAGATGGGCACTGTATCATCGAAACGTTGAAGGCGGTCATCTCCGCCAAGAACCGCAAGAAAAGTACGACAGCGACAATCTATATGCATCGATGACCGTTGAAGAAGGCGGGCAAGGGTAACAGCTAGAATGAAGCTTGCAAGTAAACGGTCGATTTGAGCAGAAGTGCATGGAGCACGAAAATGAAAGAAATGCATACACAGCTTTTCCTTGCTATTTCCAAGCCGTCCGTTTCTGGTGAAGAGATTGAAAACTGTCAACTTCGATATTGATGAAAGACGACTAATTAGTATAGTCCCTACCGGTTCCCTTTCGATGTTTGATAAATCCTGAGGAATGAAGTTAGCGAGGAATCACTGTAAACTGACCATCACGGCTGACTGCCGGCACGGTCACCGTCGGGCTTTCTGCGGAGCAAGTTAGGGAATAGCAGGTATCTACCAATGCATATGTAACCAGCAAACATCAGAGGTCACTATCGGTGGCGCGTTCCTAGAACAACTTTTCCAAGCCAGCAGAAACAATTCAGAGACATTTGTTCACTTGAAATGGTTGATATGGTTCAGCCAATGTCAGTGACAGGTTTGGGAGCAGTTGCGCTAGGATCATTCCTCCAACTTGCACCACACCTTCCCGGGATGCATGCTTGCCAAGTGTGCTTGGAGGGCGATACCCTTGACCACCAGAAAAGTTCACCGGATTGTGGGATCTAGGAGTGCACCTCCTCAAAAGCCATGTATCGAGGACTTGGCCAGGTGGTGGCCACGGTGTTTCCGGCAAGCATACGCGTACAGAAGTCTGGAAACGACAGTACAAAATCTTTATGTCCCAGGCACGAGGAGAATTCCTTTGTCCCGTCTGTAACAAGATGTGGGCAGCCAATGTTCACCCTAGAACTTTACAACGGCATACGAACAGACACCTTGACCACGTGATTGACCTGAGCGAAGAGGTAAGTTATCGAATTTATCGCTGGTCACTTTGTCATATGCCACGATATCTACGTTTTCGATAATCCGGTCCAGGGAATCATCAAAGAATGTTCAACTGCAATTAACAGATTGCACCAGCCCAGAAAGTAAAAGCTCCACACTAAATAAATTTGTTTTGCGGATCGCTTTCCCAAATATAGACCAAAATTAGACATCTCCTTAATTCACGCACATAGAAACCAAATTTGTGTACATAGAAACCAAACTTTATTGCAACCAAAATCGTCTTTATTCGATTTACTCCTTGAGCTTCTTGGTACCACGAAGAAGACCGGTTCGGCGAGCTGCGATCAGACCGACCTTTTGACCAGCAGACGAGTCGCGAGCGACGGTAGAAGCGTGACCGATGTGCTGATGGTTACCACCACCGTGAGGATGGTCAACGGGGTTCATGGCAACACCACGGGTCTTGGGCCAGCTGTTACGCTTGACTCTGTACTTGTGGTAGGCACGACCAGCCTTCAAGAGGGGCTTGTCAATACGTCCACCACCAGCAACAATACCAATGGCGGCACGGGAGGTGGAAGCAACGATCTTCTTAGCACCAGAGGGAAGACGGATACGGGTCTTGCCGTCCTCACCGTGGCTGATCACGGTAGCGTAGTTACCGGAAGTACGGGCAAGAGCACCACGGTCACCAGACTTTTCTTCGACATTGCAGACAATAGTACCTTCGGGAACGGAGGAGAGGGGAAGGACGTTGCCTATGTTCAAGGTGGCCTTCTTACCGCAGTACACGAACTGACCGGTGTACATGCCTTCGGTGGCAATGAAAGTCTCGGTGCGAAGTTTGTACCTATAAAATCGATGTGTAAACAGATGGGGCGTGCAAACAATTAATATCATACTTGTAGGGGTCGCGGAAGACAACCTAATAAGCAGAGACAATGACAGGACATGAGTAATCTATGCTGGTCGACATCATTAACGGTTTGCTGTTTCCTTACCTTGGCAAGGGGAGCACCTCTGCCGGGGTCGTGGACGATCTCCTTGACAATACCGCGGATATAGCCATGGCGTTCAGCGTAATCGTTGACTCTCAATTGAGCAGCACCCTTACGGCCGACAGTATGGGCCTTGAAGATGCTTCCGGCACCCTTTCTCTGAGCACGAATGACACGACCCATCTCTGTTATCGTTCATAAAACCGATTAATCCAGATCATCTTTTCGTTTCATCAATCCATCGGATGCAGATGGTCCTCCTATCTTCAATATCGGTACTAACCTTCAGTAGCGGGAAAAAAAAGAAGGCTCAATGGTGATCGCCTTGATGGGTTTCTTTTGTCTCGTGCAGAGCTGCGATAGCAGTAGACCCCGGAATCATGCGACCCGGAAATTGCCGGAAAGCTAGGATTTCTAACCCCACAAAAACCGGAGCATTTTTAACCCAGAAGTCTGTTTTCCGGTTCGATATTCAATGCTTAGATTCTTCAATTCACTAATATGGAACTTACGGTCCTTTCCCTGGTACAGACTTAAGCGTATGCAGGTGAGCCCGATACCGCAACTATACATACAACATACTGTAAAACTTGTACTTAAGGAAAAAATTGTGGGAAACAATGCTTGTTAATAACCCTAAGCATAAGTATGCATCACCGAAGAAGGAAAGATTTGACCTTGTAAATTAATATATAAAGCTCAATGTCAAAAAGCTGTTAGTCACTGCGTTCATTTCTACAGTCGATTCTAGGCTTGGATCCATTAAATACGTGAGTACAGGCGTATTGCCGTCTATTATTACGAGCATTACGAGTGTCTTTTTCTTTATCTGCGTTTGTCCCAAGTTGAAAACCCTGCGCTACACTAATGAACATAGATCGTGCTTTGTTTTGAGTTGCCCTATATGCTGCTAGTTGATGGATTTTCTTTTCCGCTGTAATTTTCCTTTTTTTTCTTCGTGTTCCACGAAAGGGTTTCTCACAGTAAGCATTATTGTCCATGTCTAGTAACCCAGTAATGATGGATTACACTTTGTCATTTGCCTATCGCGCTCACTTTAGCCGATCAACCTTGGTCCATATGGGACATACGTAGTAAAGTTATTATCTAGTTGTATATCTCATAAGGGTGGTTCGGCGCGTGTTGGTGTTGTCAGTAGGTGCCACATTTTGAATTTTCCCAAAACCAAAAAGTCAGAACTTTGTTATGAGTCGACGTGTCATGTTGCAGCATCTTAGGTGAATGACCGTCAAATCGACATCCAGCTTCCGAACGCCTTTATTTATAACGAACTACTTTTCTTTCTTCAGACTTCCTCCTTTCTTAAATCAATCATTTCATTACGTAAGTATTACCGCACAAGTTTTGACTATGAATCTATTACAAAAGTTAAAGATTATACCGAGATATCTTAAGCTAATCCACAAATATTGCTCCTATCTGTATAACAGTATATGAAGATCGACATCTATAATACAGCCGAAACTAATCTCATGCATCCGATACCGCGCGGCAACACAAGCATGTCACTAATAAAAGGTCGGGACAACTGTCCCGAAACCATTCCTTGTCTGCAGCTTGTGGATAAACATGACAACTTCAAGTATGTAGCACCGTAAATAAAAAGGGGGACAACTACTCATGATTACGCTAATGATGATTACAGCAAGAAATTACCCATGTATATGGGTCGGTGGGGTTTGGATGATGTAGGGCTCGATTATAATGTGGTGGCAATCATAGGACCTCAAAGTACTGGTAAAAGTAGGTTGATAATATACCTTTAAAACAAAGCAAGACTAACACGTTTAACAACGCTACTTCTAGGCACTCTTCTAAACTATCTCTTTGGGACATCTTTTGACGTGATGGAGCAAACCGAACGCCAACAAACAACAAAAGGCATTTGGATATCTTGTGGCAGGGGAACACGTATACTGGCGCTCGATGTTGAGAGTTCCGATGGTTATGAGCCTTGGGACGATAAAGGCTTTGGACGCAAAGCAGCGCTATTTTCCATGGCTACCTCTGAAACCGTGATAATAAACCTTTGGGAAAATCAAGTTGGTCTCCATCAAGGTGCCAATTTGGGAATGCTCAGAACGGTCTTTGAAGTCAACCTTCAACTCTTCCAAAGTCAGCAAGGGTTAGTAGAAGATAAAAAATCTGTCATTTTCACGCTAGTCGATAGAAGGCCATAACTAACAGGCTGCTTTGATTCTTCCATGCCATATAGGAAAGGGAAAACTCTCTTAATGGTCGTTATTCGCGATTTCACCGGTACTACTCCACTGGATAACCTGAAAGAGACTCTGCAGATGAACTTCGAAAAAATCTGGGCTGAAATTTCGAAGGTACAACGTAGCTTCAATCTCAACTTATGATAATCTTTGCGCTCTTGTTTTAGCCTGAAGGCCTACAAGAATATAAAATGGAAGACTATTTTGACTTTACCTATACCGGGTTGCCCCACAAAATTTTCGTTCCTGAACAATTTGTTGAAAAAGTGGCACAGCTCCGCCATAGGCAAGTTGCGTACAATATAAAGAAGGATACTGATGTGTAGTAACAGATTTACTGACCCTCATGATCCAAACTACGTTTTCTGTCCTGAGAATCATAGACGTATTCCTGCCGAGGATTACTATGAGTATATGTTAGGGATCTGGGAGCAAATTCAGAAAAACAAGGCTCTTGATTTACCGAATCAAGATGAGTTGCTAGCGAGACATAGACGCAACGAAATTTTCAATGTGAGATTTCATGAACGCAGCCAACGACAACCTGTTCATAGATTTCATTTTTCTAGGAATCGTATCAGATATTTAGTGAATCAATCTTGTCTATGAAAAATACCATCTATGGTACAGAAGAAATTATTCCCAATCTTGGGAAACAAATGGAACTGTTACGGAGAGAAACAATCGAAGCATTCGAGCAGAAAGCGTCACAATATCATGAAGATGTGTATCAGAAGAAGAAGACCGACCTTCTTACTAAACTCAACAAAGAACTGTATGAATGCTTTGTTGGGCAATTAAAGAACTTGCGCAGAAAGGCGGTTATAAAATTTAACGAACATTTGAGGGTATGCCATAAAGATATTACTATCGAGCTTTAAGGATATATTTTAGGACGAGCTGTCGAAACCATTATGCAACTTTGACACAACTGTAAAATCCTGTATGCAAATTGCTGACGGTTACTTTCTAAGCTTTGCTGAAGGTTCATTCAGAATCAAATACATAAGCAAGACTAAAAATTCGCTATAGCTGCTGTTGTTCCTGAAACCGATTGGTCGTATAGTAGTGAGCATGAGTTGCTTCAAGAAGAGTTAAGAAAAGAGCAGCACCAACAAGAAAAAAAGGAACAAGAGCGCGTTTCAATGCAAGCACATCTGAGAGAAGAGCAAGAGCGGCGTGAGCGGGCGGAACAGGAGCGACGCGATATGGAAGCTCTCTTACAGGAAGAGCAAAAAGAACGTGAACGAGAAAATCAAGAGAGACTTGCTGTTCAAACACGGCTGGGAGACGAGAAACAAGAGAGCAAGCGTGCTGAAAAGGAACGTCTTCATTTGGAAACTTGTTTTCAAAATGATCAGCAATTGCACAAACAGAAAATGGAAGAGCAACTAATAATGGAAGAAGCGACACGACGTATCCAAGGGGAAGTCGACCAAAAACATCGGGAATTGCTTGAACTACAAACTCGCAGCAAAAGAGGCGGCTATTCCATAGATAGATTGGTCGGATCGGTTGGAGCAGCTATTCGTAAATATTTGAACGGCAAAGTCTGAGCTTGTTGCTGCTATACCTGCCATCCTTGCTATTCTATCAACACAGTAACGGTGAAACATGGCACATCCACATATCAACAATATAACCAGAAGTGCACAAGATAGTATGTTTTTTTATGACTAGTATGTTTTTTTGTTAGCGGATGTCAACGGTATCAATAAAGCTGAAAGATATTTTTGAACCCGAAACTGCTTTGATGCATTGTAAACGGGAGCTTATCGAGTCAATATTCTTCGTGGATGGATTGTGGTGGCTTAATAGCACCTTAGATATGTTTTCTATATGCCACAATTATCGTTGGCTATTGGCTGCTTTGAGTGCTGTTATGAACAAATAAAAGGTCCAACAAGTAGTGATAACATCTGGACTCTGAAGGATGATAAGTGATCATTACGCATATGATGTTACCGGATAAAATACGCAACCTATTTGTTGATGACCTATCCACAGTGCTCTAATTCAAAGGTTTTCCTTTTTTTACATTGAGAGTTTTGGATACCAATCTTGTTCCCTATTTTACTTGTCGTTCATGTCAAAACTTAGAATATTCTATTTTACTTGCATTATCTGCTCCCACGGCAAGTATGGGATATGGATTATAACATTTGTTTGTGTTTCACGCAAGTCTTGGACGGCTGTGTTATGTGGAAACTTAACAAATCCTATTTTTAACATCAATCGACCAAAATATTGTTGGACTTATGACACATCCATGTGTCGAGCTTTTGATACCCACTATAAACACTCTTATTTCATTTTACGGACACGGTACTTTAAGATGTGTAGTAGCTTAACCATATTATCTCCGGTGTCATCCGTGTGTTTTCGAAACCCAACACTATCGAACTGATCTATGGTCAATTATCACCAAAATCGGAATCCCTTGATCCGCGACTAGTACCTTTCTTAGAAACTAAGTGCTATTGACAGATGACATTACGAATTCCTTAGTATCACACTCTGACGATTTTACTTTTGCTAGTCGAACATTCGATGGCAAAGGCTTAGCTGAATCTTTATAGTCCGTTATTTTGCATGCTAGACCACCTTCAAGACGCAAATAAAGACTGTCAATTTCCAGCTTTTACCATGTCTATTGCAGTTTGTTTGACTAGCTTGCTTGGTAAGTTGCTTTCTCATAATTCTAGCTTCCTAACTAGGTTCATGATGATTCGCAGGGCTCTTACGATATACGAACAATAAGGCAGCGCATATCACTTATGCCAAATTACTTTCCAAAATAATACGTTCTAGAGCACGGCGTCAGTAATTAAATTAAGGCTTAGCTTAGATACAGTGCAATATTTTTATCCTCATTAGCATATAACCATATGCATTGTAGCTAGGAAGTATAAGTGTATCTGGCTATGTCCAATTCGCTAATCAAACTCCGACAGCCATAAGTTAAAGGATCTGATTGAATGTTTATTTCTGCATGATAACAATGCTGCGTTCTTACGGAAGCATCGTTCCGGCATTTAATTGATACGGTGACATTATCTTGCTCGGTCTTGCAATATTTTGGAGGAAGACAGCATACTGATCTGCTTAATTGAGCAATTTTAGCTTTTAGGATAACAGCCACAATCTGTACGGAAGAAGGTACTTTTCTCTGTGAACAAACTATATTGTTGTGCTTTACCGCCATTAAGGCTCTGACTGCAAAGAGATGACAATTACTTGGTTTTTCTGTGTCTTAAGATAGCCGAGGGTGCCGCATACATAAACAAGACTTGTTTATGGGCTGAGATGCTGCGAATCGATCAAAGCTCAAGCAAGAACTCTTTTGCCGTTTCCGCTCTTCGAGACCATAAACTTCACAGAAAATAGATTTTAGACTATCTGGTCATCTAGTTTTACTCTATATCTCACTGTACCGACTTAATTCTTCAAAAATGATATATGGACAACAGAGTGACCTTTGGTGTCAGGGCAGCAACATCTTTGCCTGACTTAAGGTTCGATGTGGTGCCACAGTTTCAATTTCTTGTTCAATTTCTCAAACGAGAAGGCTGTTGCTTGTCTGTTTTATGTCACATTTCGGATTCTTGGAAGGGGGAGCCAGAAGACTGAGTATGGGTCCTTATATTTTGGCCCTGACGCTCTCTATTCTTCACTTATTCATTCCAACTTAACGTTCTACTTATGTAAGTCTTGCTTACCTAGTGCCATACCTCGGTTTATGCCTGTGTGTTCAACATTCTGAGAACAACCCGATTGGCTGGGTATGGCATAGTATGCCTTGCTGATAGATCTAGCTTTCTATTCAGCTTAGAAGACGATGAAAATTGATGACTCTAGCGCTTCCACAAACGATAGCACCAGTCCAACTTCAGAAAACGTAGTAGATAATCCAACAACAAAAAAGGAGGATAAAACTCCAGCTACTATTCCTCGCTTGCAACTTATAGACGAGCATCAGAATTTCGCGTACGTAGGCTTTTACTTCTTCATCAGAAAATAGCAAGTTTTTTTTTAAGATTAACCTATTGTGCCATAGCGATGAACTACCTGAGTACATTCGTAAATGGGGTCTAGCAGATGTAGGCCTTAACTACAATGTTGTCGCTATTGTGGGATCGCAGAGTAGCGGTAAAAGTGAGTGGATATAGAAAGGTAACACTTGAAGTTGGACATCGGTTTAACCATTTCACTTACAGGTACCCTCCTAAACGGTCTTTTTGGCACGTCTTTTGACATGATGGACAAAAACAAGCGTCAACAAACAACAAAAGGGATCTGGATATCTTGTGGCAGAGGAACACGAGTACTTGTACTTGACGTTGAGGGCTCTGATGGTCATGAGCGCGGCGACGATAAAGACTTCGAACGTAAATCCGCACTATTTTCCATGGCTACATGCGAAGTTGTGATGTTAAACGTTTGGGAAAATCAAGTTGGTCTCCATCAAGGTGCCAATTTGGGAATGCTCAGAACGGTCTTTGAAGTCAACCTTCAACTCTTCCAAAGTCAGCAAGGGTTAGTAGAAGATAAAAAATCTGTCATTTTCACGCTAGTCGATAGAAGGCCATAACTAACAGGCTGCTTTGATTCTTCCATGCCATATAGGAAAGGGAAAACTCTCTTAATGGTCGTTATTCGCGATTTCACCGGTACTACTCCACTGGATAACCTGAAAGAGACTCTGCAGATGAACTTCGAAAAAATCTGGGCTGAAATTTCGAAGGTACAACGTAGCTTCAATCTCAACTTATGATAATCTTTGCGCTCTTGTTTTAGCCTGAAGGCCTACAAGAATATAAAATGGAAGACTATTTTGACTTTACCTATACCGGGTTGCCCCACAAAATTTTCGTTCCTGAACAATTTGTTGAAAAAGTGGCACAGCTCCGCCATAGGCAAGTTGCGTACAATATAAAGAAGGATACTGATGTGTAGTAACAGATTTACTGACCCTCATGATCCAAACTACGTGTTTCGTCCTGAATATCATAAAGGTATTCCTGCCAATGGGTATTATAAATATGCCTCTGGTATTTGGGAACAAATTCGGAGAAACAAGGCTCTTGATCTGCCAAATCTGCAAGAACTTTTGGCAGAACACAAATGTAACGAATTCTTGAATGTGAGAAGCCTAAACTTATATGTATAAAAGCTCATCTAACGTTTCATATATAGGAAGCAGTTGAACATTTTCATTCACTAGCAGTGGGTTTGCAAGAATCAATTATTCACAAAGAACAGATTGTTCCCGATCTTGGCGAGCAGATGGAAGGGCTGCGAAGCGAAGTAGTTGAAACATTTAATCGGAATGCCTCTCAATACCGTACAGATGTGTACCAGAAAAAGAAAAACGAGTTATCTGTAAAGATAAGCAAAGAAATGCACGGATTGTTTGTTGCTCAGCTAAGGCAGTTGCGCAGAAAAGCTGTGATGAAATTCAACGAAGACCTGAAGGTATATCTCTATTCGCCAGGTTTGAGATGCTAACTGTATTTAGGCTGAAATATCGAAGCCGTCATATAATTTTAAGAAAGCTCTGAAAGGCTGCCTTACTGCAGCTAATGATTACTTTGTGGTCTCTGCAAACGGTTAGCTTATCATTGGGTATGCAGAAAATACTAAAATTTTGTTGCAGTCGCTATTGTGTCTGAAACCGATTGGTCATACAGCCATGAGTATGAGTTGCTCCAACAAGAATTAGATAAAGAACAGCAGCAACGAGAATTGGAAGAAGAAGAACGAGTTGAAAATCAAGTACGCCTAAAAGAAGAGAAGGAACGACGAGAACACGAAGAACATGAGCGACTCATCACGGAAGAGCGTATGAAACAAGAGAAAGAACAACGTGAACGCGAACATCAAGAGAGACTTGCTACGGAAGCACGGCTGAAAGAAGCAGAAATTCAACATCACAAAGAACAACTACAACGAGCTGTTTTAGAGGAGCGTTTGCTAGGGGAGCGAAAGCTATGGGAAAACGAAAAAAAGAATTATAGTGCTCAAGCAGAACTTGAACGAAAATATGAGTATCTCGAAAGAACGCGCCGAGAGCTCGAAAGGAAAATCGAAGAACTAGAATCAAGAAGGTCAGATGATTCTGGTTGTGTGATCTCTTAGTATTCGTGAATGAGATTTACCCTTTCCAAAGTAAATTAGCCTTTGTTAGTCACGAACAACAGATTGGTTGTACTCTTCTCATCTTATTAAGTATGATTCCCTTTCTTCCAAAATGATACTATAGAGGGTCCTGAAGTTAAGATCTCACTGGTTATTTCAGTTATCCCAGTTATCCCGCTGAAATGGTTATCTCGTCTGATTGGTCAAATCCAACTTCATCAGAATAACTGAAAAATCCTAATATTATAGCACATCTATATTATCTCCGGTGGTATTATTGAGTTTTCTAAACATGAATGCTATCTACTTGCTTTGTGGTCAACTATTACCAAGGTGAGACTGCTCGAATATCCTTGACTAGCGCTTTCCGCTGGAAAAGGATGCGGTTCAGAGATTCGTTACAACTTATGCATGTAATGTGTTTGGAGCCTGTCAATCATCGTTTTACTTAAGGCGTGGATGGTTATAGTTTTCAGCGTTTTCATTTTGATTGACAGATCGTTCGATAAAGGAGACTTGTACATCATCTTGTCTTTATGCTTGTCAGCTTCACAATGAGAGGAAAAGACCAGTCTGGTTTTGCTTGCTCACAACGACAGCATGACTTTTTTTCCTCTCCTAACTTCACTGACAAAACTTGCATATCGCTACCCACGGTAAAACTTCGATCATGCCGAAGTGCTTAGATTAAATTTTGTACTTGTTATTGTTTGGAATCACTAGATAGTATTACAGGTATTCACCCTACTATAGTTGGATTCTGTGGTGCCATCTTACCTTAACTTTAACCTTAACAATGCCTTCGCTTCTTATCTAACGATACCACTTGTACAGTAGGAGTAGGTCGAGTCAAACAAAAATACACTGAACATAAAGTTCCTTCAAAATCAGAATAGGAATTTAAGAATTGTTGATCAAGCTATCTCTTATCTTTTAATTACCTTTCTAATGTGGGTACCCAGCTGATTCAAGCTGGCCATTTGGTGATATGCTATCAAGCTCTGTGCGTCTTTTGTAACCAGTCGGTCAATTATTGTTTGCCAATGATACGGATGAGAAGCTACCTCTTAAAAACCAGAGTTTAAAGTCTTGAATTACTTTCCGAAGACGCTATGCTGATTGGCATGTGCCTAGTGGCGTTGTGTGTTGTTGTAATGTACAAATTGGTCGAAGGAACCGACCGATTATCTATGATATGTCGGATGCAGAAGGAGCAATCTGCACCTCTGCGCTAGACAGGTTTGAATATGTCGGCGCCAGAACATGGCATCCGAGATAGAAGTGAAAATGCTACTGCTAGAGTACATTTAGCCTACTTACTGAGTATCATAAATCCATTTTTTAACTTTCAAAATATAGGATATATATTTCTATATATTAAAATGCTGCCTCTAGTCTGATCAAAGTATAAGCATTGGTAATCTGGCAAAGATATCGGCAATTGTCTTTATATAAGAAAAGCTAGTCCGATACAGCAGTATTTCCTGCATTGGTATGAAAACATAGTCTTTTGATTGATACGATCGTACTAATATGTACAATTCAGGTATCCAAGTAGCGGGAAAGCTGGCATGCTGACTGTCGTACAAGAGCGATTTCAGCTTTCCTTATAAAAAAGGCCACGACCACAACCTTTTGCTTACCTGTTTTCTTCGCATGACGAGGTTCCAGAGGTGTCACATATATACAAAGCCTTTTCTTAGGAAAGGCGGCAAGTTGAAATGACCTATCAAAGTTGGCTGGCACTGGTTTTCACATCCGTCACTTTCCGCAATCAAGGATCTCTAAACATCAGTCTCAGATAACTTGTCATGTAACCCTCTGTTAAGTTTCCACCATCATGACTTATTTCCCAAGAGGAAAACTGAATATATGAAAAGAAAACTTTTTCTCCTAGTCCAACGACTGGCATCCTTGTTGAGTGTTTGTGTGTGTGTGTGTGTGTGTGTGTGTGTGTGTGTGTGTGTGTTTTTTTTTTTTTTTTTTTTGGCGCGGCTGACCCATTGTGATACAGTTTCATTTTCTGATGTAATTCCACAACTTGAAAGTACCTTACCAGCCTCCTGGCATTACATTGCAGCTCCTTAGAAGGATGAGCCATCAGTTTGCATTCAAATTCGCTTATATTATGCGATCTGATTTTTATTCGTTACTTCTTTCATCTTAAGTCGAGTTCTTGTTTACATAAGCCTTGCGTACTTAGAGCCTATCTCGCTTTCTAGCATAGTCTACAGCTTTGTGAAAACGTAGCAGAACAACTGGCATGCGGTAGTTTTCATGCTGATTATCTATTTCCTAATATAGATTATCGCGAATGACGACTAAAGGTGCCAGCTCCAGCAAGTCTAAATTGCAACTTGTCAACGAGAAACAGCACTTCGCGTACGTAGGTCCTTTTCATTACCATGATATAGCAACCGTTTCTTTAAATATGCTTAACCTATTGAACTATAGCAATGCGTTACCTGAGTGCATTCGTAAATGGGGTCTAGCAGATGTAGGCTTTAACTACCATGTTGTCGCTATTATGGGATCGCAGAGTGGCGGTAAAAGTAAGCGGATATTAGAAAGTGACATTTAAAGTCAGGCACTGGTTTGACAATTTGATTTGTAGGTACCCTTCTAAACAGTGTTTTTTGCACAAATTTTGAGATAATGAACGTATCTAAACGCCAAAAGAAACAAAAGGTATATGGATATCTTGCGATTGGGAAAAGCCCGTACTTGTCCTTGACGTTGAGGGTTGCGAATTGCGAACGTGGTGAAGATAACCAATTCGAACGTAAATCCTCACTGTTCTGCATGGCTACCAGTGAAGTTTTGATATGGAATATCAAGGAAGATCAAGTTGGTCTCGATGACGGTGCCAATTTGGGAATGCTCAGAGCAGTCTTTCAAGTCAACCTTAAGCTCTTCAAAGATTACAAAGCGTAAGTGGCTCGTCTAATATTACGTCCTTTACTATTCAGTGGAAAGCGACAATTGACAACAAAATTTGATTTATGGCTGGATATAGAAGAAAAACGTTTCTTTTAATGGTTAGTGTTGGTGATTGCACCAGTAGGACTCCTCTGGATAACCTGAAAGACATAGTTAAAGAACGTTTCGCGGAGAGTTGGGCCAAACTTCCTAAGGTACACCTTATTTTCGATGGCAAACTTCTTATATCAACCGTTACAACCTCCTTGAGCTTCCAGGCCTAAAAGAATGTAAAATTTTGCACTCCGTCAGGAAAATCGAAACGGAAAAAGATAGTAATTTTTCCGGATCCATCCATTTCAAGATCTTCAAAAGCGGTCACCAATCAGAGATCGCCATCGCCGATCACGCAAAGCAACAAAAAAACATTGATGGTGAAACGTGACACGACCCTGCAACAAAGCTGTCGCGCTTTAGAATTGGCGAAGCGGATTTTTCAGTGAAAGTCTGTTTAATATGTGAGTTACACAGTTTAGATATGATTCACCGCAACATCGGGAAAAGGAAGAAAGAATAGACAGAATCAAAGGGGCTGTGTGGCAAGCAGGTAGCAGTTTTATGTAAGCAAACAAAAAAAAACGAATTAAGCTTTGCCATGAGGTTCATTTAAAAGCCTAGGGTCTTTTTCAACCACAAGAGCTCGTAGCCATTTCGCTTCCATTTCCAATTCTTTGACACGCTGTTCCAAAGCTTCAGCTTTTTCTGTCATTTCCTTAGCTGTCTGTTCCAATGCTTGCTCTCGCAGTTTCTTCTTCATACGGAATCTCGCAGAAGCAGCCGTATTTCTTCGGCGCTTGTCCTCTTCAGCAGCGGCTTTCTCCGATGGCTCATGATCGCTCGGCGCCTTTCGTTTTCTTGCCGCCGGTGTCTCAGGCAACAGAACTGATTCCACAGAGTTACCGGCTGGTGCAGGTGCAAGACGGGGCAAGGATGTGGGATTCATGACAGGATGCACACTCTGGATAGGCTGCTGATGGTGTTGCACCGGATTCATGAAAAAAGATGGCGCCACGTACGGTTGGACAAATCCTCCGATAGATGTACTGTTATTCTCGGACTTCGTCGTCGTCTTGTCGGCAGATCCTGTAGTAACAGGTGGGTGGGCTACATAATCAAGAAAGAGACGCAAAATAGAATGAATATTTGCCTAGCAGCAAAACAGGCAATTTTTTCAAAATTGATGTGTTTATACCAAGCTCAGAGAAACTAGACAGAGTCTGGAACATGTTTTCAGTTGGCTTGCCCTTCAGTTGGTCGTTGAGCAAAGCTGAACCAGGCTCAGAATCAAAAGTGAATTGCGCATTAGCCCACAATGAAAGCTCTTCAGTGAGGGATTCTTCCGAAATGGGGAGAGGTGAATCATCCCCAAGTAGGTTGAGTTGCGAAATATAGGACATTCGTGAACCAATCCCTCAGCATGCAGAAAGAAAGACGCAAAAGCGGCTTCCACCTGTGTAATTTATATCCTCTGTCATGTGACTCGTGCGCCCGAGAAAATTCTGCGCTGACAAATAAGAGTTTGGAATCAGTGAATCTGAATCTGGCTGCTGTAGGCCCAACAGTGCTAGGACTAGGAATGGTAGCAACTTTGATCAGCTCCACTCATTTTCTTTTTTTTAGTATAATGCTTGCTAAATCAATCAAATCAAAGGATAACAATAGCACAGATATAATATAGATTATCATCTATCCTTCTTTTTCTTTTTTGGGCATTGCCAGATAACAAAAACAAGTCTTGGATAATATACACATGGGCATAAAGTTCGGGAATAAGCGGGCGATAGGTGACCATGCAGATCATCAACCAATTTGCAATCTTCCCTAACTGGGTTCTACATTGCATTTCATACATAATACGTGGACTGACTGGCTGGAGTCTGTGTAGATGTTAAAAACCAAAGCATAATTTAGGGATATTGTCTTTTGGTAGACTTCATTACAAAACTACAACAAAATGATTTAAAGCAGCCAGATGTATCCCCGTAGTATTCTACAATGATTCGTCTGCAAGCTAATAGCGAGCTTGTCTTTCTCCATCTCAAAAAAAAGCCATCTACGCTCAATAACGCGTTTGCTACATACGTCGAGACACATATAGACAATGCAATGAGTGTCCTTGCTTAATAATGAGAACAACTGGAAGATATGGCAGTGCATCGACATGTCAAATGCGGAGCAAATGGACCAGCATGATCCTTCTGAACTCCGGCGTGTCGGTCTCTATCCCGCGCTTCCAAAAAAACAGTTCTTTTTCTTTTTCTGAGTGCAGAAAGGCAGTACGCGATAATGAAAGTTTGACGCTACGCTAAAGAGGATTTTCGTCTAGCCACAAATACCTCTTCAGCCGGCTCGTCAACTGCTTCTTGAAGAGGGATAGATTTTATAAGCATCTTAGAGCCCCCTGTGGTACCGAGTGATGCAAGCTGTATCAGGTTGTCATGGGGAAAGTCAGGTTCCAATGAGCAGCTGACTCAAACCACAAGGGTAAAAGTCTCGATAAATCTCAATATCGTTAAACATGAAAAGAAAAAGGGAAAGCAGATGACCTGTCATAAGTGTCTAATCGAGATTCTACGCATGCTTAATGGGTTCTTAAGAATAGATCCTTGCTTGGTCATCTGCTGGCCAGTAGCTCACACTGAAGGAATCTCCCCAATGTCGCTGAGAGTAAAGGCAGTTTTGACCTCAGTTGTTCGGGCGCTCTTTTCCAACTCCCCAAGGACGATATTATTATTGTTACACAAATTCAAGTCTGCGCACTGTCCACACAGAATCTGAGGCAGAAGGAATCAGTTTATTTTCAGTTAATCGGTCTCCTTCTCTTCTTTCTTAAGCTTCTCTGCGCTTTCTCGTTGAAGCTTGTCAAATGGTACGTCATCCTCACTGTCTGCTTTGACCTAATTCAATCGAGGAAAAACAACCTTTAAGCTTATTGTTATCCATTGATCTCCTGCAACAAACTCACGGCTGCTTCACTGTGAGATGCAAGTTTCTCGTTCCATTGCTTATCTTGCGCTCGCAGGGATTTTCGTTTCTCTTTTTCAAGAACCTCCGGATCGTTATCGCTCATATGGGAGTATTGACTCATACATCGAAGGTGAGTTTTCATAGACGGCCATCGATGCTTCAATGGGCGGGCGGCAAACATCAGCGGCTGTTTAGGTATCATCATCATTGCTTTCGTGGTTCAAAGATGGATGAGAGCTGCCATAGACTTGTCCAAAGCTAGGTCTTATATCTTTTTGGTTGCATTGACATCATGGATCCGTCATAGTGTAATCGGGGCATCGGACAAACATTGAACCGACTATGGTTCCGCCAATTAAAGGCAGCAATCCTCTCCGAGAAAAGTGTGGCCTCTAGTGTGCTTATTCAATGTTGCGTTCCTAAAAGTGTAAATGCTGCTTCGCAGGAAATCGAGTGTCGCTTAACCAACGATCGAAATGTGGCATTCTAAGAAATATCGATCATCCAAGCTTTGGCATCTTTAAAGCACATGTTTAGTGCATCAGCGATTGTATTCGTATATTTTCTTAATTCGTGTCATGATCGTACAAGAACTTTATTCGGCAATGAGCACTTACTTGTTTATTATGCAAAACGTGCTATCATCGACGAAATTTGGGCGAACCTGAGCCTACCAATTCATATACACACCATCAGTTTCTGCGTAAGCTTATACACGAACCCTGTATGATGTGAGGAGACCAAGGTGGACTAAAGCTTGCAAACTTTCACCCGGAGACATACCTAGGTAATGCAAGTTCCATGGTGAAGGACAGATTGGGCTCGCAGAAGTCGAATTACATTTTCGATTGCTAATATATGTGGACCGCATAGCTTCGCATGGTTTTGTCAGCTATTTGTTTTTCCATGTCAATCATAAACATATTCAATTTCTTGGTTAAGCGTTTTTAGAGAACATATGATTGCCAGCTTGTTATTATTGACATATTTGGCATTTACGTCTTTAACAACCCTATAAGCAATCCTCAAGTTTTGAAATGAAAGCTTTGTTAGGTTTTAAAGATCCTATTATTGAATAAAAGCATGGCCCAAAAGGACTATACCGTATATTTACCTCCCATCACACCAACCATAGTACTTATTGCTATTAAAGCAGGATACATCATTGCCAAAGAGTTTCTGAGCTGCTGTTCTTCCTTTTCCATTTAAGCATCAAGGTTAACCAGATCTGTGGCTTGTCGAACCGTATGACCCTTTTTGGAACCGGGGCTCTGCGTTGTTGCTTTGAACCTTGGAAAGGATGCAGTCGCGCACGATCGGGTTATTGACCGCGGGTCTCGCCGTTGCTGGGCTTGGATACCTTGTTTACTTTGATCATAAGCGTCGCAATGATCCCAACTTCCGAAAGAAATTGAGTAATGATAAAGAAAGCTATGATCCGTCGGGACTTATGCTCACAACATGCAGGACGCGAACGTAAATTGGCTGCTAAAGCTGCCAAGGTCTCCGAGGAAGAAAAGACAAAGTCCATCGTGAACCTCGTTCAAACTGTTCTTGCGGCCGCTGCCACTGAGTCTTATCCTACTACACCTGAGGAAAGAGAGAAGTATTTCATGGTACAAGTCGCAGCTGGTGAAGAACTATGCGGAAAAGGTAAAGGTCGGCAAAGTGTATATTACGGAACTTAAGAGAGAGGCAAAACAATAGGCGAGCAATTCTACAATGATGCAGTGCTGCCCTTCTACAAGGCCTTGAAGGTCTATCCTGCACCCATGGAGCTCTTGATGATCTACCAAAAGACCGTCCCCGAAACAGTCTTTCAAGTTATTGTCAATATTATGGCTCTTGAAGTAAGCATGAGAGGGTGCATGAGATGGTTAGGAAAACTAACATGCTGTAGCAACAAGCGGCAAATCCCGAAGGAGTCCAACAACAAGCACCTCCGGAAGAAATCGAGATTCCGATTGAATAAACTAGCAAAGACGCCTTTTAAAACCTCGTTCAAGATACTCTCATTTTGTCAACCAATACGTGGCCCTGGACGGATAGCTAGGGCCTTTTGCTAGCAACACGCTATAGAAATAGATCGAATGAAGCATAATAGACAAAGAAAAATACTCTTATGATCGAATGATCTATATTGCTATAATTTACATTTAAGTTCGAATGCGATGCTCATTATTATGTTGTCATGGGTTGGCGATGGACATGGGTTCATTGGTCGTTTGCTGTACATGCTTCTTTTGGTGGAATGCGATCCAACCTTCGCGTCGAGGGGAGGCACTTTTGGCCCATCTGATTGTCACGAAAAAGTTTAAGTATTTATATATGCACCGTAACAAAACAAGAGACACTTACAATTCGAGCAAGCGTCCTCGCTTAAGTTGCTCGTCGTATCCTGCCTTAGGAAGTAGAGTTTCAATCATATCATACACAGCCAGAGGTTTCGGCTCAGTGAACTCTATAGTTACAAGGTAAGCGTGAGGATAATTGAAAGTGACCCGAACCTTGTTGGATCCATTGGCTTCTTGGCAACTCGAAATCAATGATTACATCTGCTGTCCGTTGATGCCGTAACTCGAACCCGTCTCCCTAACCAAAGCAAGCCATGCATCAGTAGGCTATACTCATACTTCTGCCAGCTGACCTTTTTAAACATCAAAAGGATTTCTTTAGTTGAACTAATATAAGGGCTTGGTTGATCAAGTGGTACGTTGTTGATCGACTTTTTGAACCACACCAAATTCTCTACATATCTACAATCTTTTACTGGATGTGAGTAATGAGTACATCTCGCAGTTATACGTACTGATGCTAGACATCATTCTCACTACATCTGCTTGAATAAGTTTGTGTGTCCAAATAAAAACAAGACCTGCTGACATCTGGTCCACTACTTTTTCTAACAAGGTAGCCTAACAATGGCATTAATCAGTGTCCAGTTACGGAAAGACTTACCATAGTCTTAAGGTTCCAACTACATCGACCATCATTTCGTCCATCATTGATATAGAATTCCCATGGTGGATCCACCAGAATTCCCTCTAACGGCGAATGCCTCGAATCTGTCTCGTTCTGCTGTAGTAATGATTCCAAAACACTGGTGCAATCCATCATATCTTCAAGTTCATAATAATGCACCCGCTCTTCGTTGACCTGCCTCGATTTCCAGACCGCAAGCGGCGTGATCTGTCTGACACCGCTGTATAAGTCGTTGGGTATACGAACATTGGAAATCATTTCATCTGGGGTATCGACTTTCGCCTTTTTGACACCAGTAAAAAAGCGCGACAAAGAAGCCTGGGTTCGAGCAACGGTCTTTGACTGATCATTCCCTTCTGTAGAAGCTACTGATTTTTGAATAGGTTTCTTCATTAAAAGCCTACGTTATCAGTTAGCAGCATAGGGTGTTGTTACGCTCCTACATCTCTGTAGTTGCAAGCCCTTGTCTCCAGTGTTGCTTTGCATGCCAATACGCCTCCCGTGTTTCCTTGTCGAGGTATGGTCTAGCACAGTTACGTGAGTCACTTATCCCCCGAAGTAAGCCATGCTACCTCATGAACTCCCTAAGCTTGTCTAATCTTTCATTCCAATCTTTCTCCCAATCATAATTGGACTCTTTAAGTTGTACTTGCTCGGGTTCCATTGTCTCCATCATAAAGTCATCGTCCCCATCAATCACTATCACCGGTTTTTGCTTCTTGACGAGATCACCAATACTAGACTTTTTGCCCGTAATGGTTTTTGCCACACGGGGGGCTGCTTTCGGCTTTGGTGCTGCAATTGATCTTACTGCCGCACTGCCCAACGATTATCATTATTATTAAATCCCTTTGCGGTTTAGATGTCCTACCTGCCGCTGCGATTGTGGAATTCTTTCAGCCAAAGGTCGACATTACGCTCAACTTCCTTCACGTCTTCTTCGTCCCATTCCGAACCGAGATCCGTCGTAGGTATTTCACCCCCAGGCGCCCGATCCTTGTGGATCTGCTTAAGCTTTCCATCGATTATCGCGTAGGACTCATCCTGAAGTTTTCTTTCGCTGACTAGTTTCCGATAATAATTCATACATTGATAGCCTACCTTTAAGCAGAATAAGTAGGGTGTTACGACAGTCTTCAATTTTTCTTACTCTGTGTGGTATCTCTTTGCTGAAGAGGCCCCAAGATGCACCTATTTTCCAACCACGAGATATCCATTCATTATACCGTTCCATAAACAGTTTGTGTTCCTCTCTGGACCAGCCACCATTTCGCTGTCCTTCGCCCGGTACTATCCACTACAAATTTGAGATGACAGACTTATAAATTTGGCCGGCTTACCAACGAATCGGTAATAGTAGCCCTCTGGATTCTGTTTTCAACATGTATAAGGGGTCTATTCTCTGCTTAATAACGAACTCACCAAATACCTGCCTTCCCAGGCCTTAATTCTTGGCGCTTGCCATTCTTTAACACAAGAACGTGTGAATACATTTTCTCCGACCAGCTTTTTCTGTTTGCGTCCGGGATCTGACACGGATAACGAAGCAAGCATTGGGGTGGTCAGTTCCACATTGTCGGTCGACACAGTACAATCCTGTTGCATGTTAGGAACAT
The DNA here is from genome assembly GCA_000696975.1 of Apophysomyces trapeziformis B9324. Lineage (NCBI taxonomy): Eukaryota > Fungi > Mucoromycota > Mucoromycetes > Mucorales > Mucoraceae > Apophysomyces > Apophysomyces trapeziformis. Next base: position 138,407 of record JNDP01000948.1, read on the forward strand.
GTTCGCAAGCATCGTTGCTCGCTATATTGTCATCGGCGTCTATGTGTTCGCTCTTAGGCAATCTAACTTTTTGCTCAATGTCGATCACTTGCTGCCAGAATGATCCATCCATATCATCGTCATCCATTCTCTCTATGTCGGGAGAGTGTGATTTAGGTCGATCGTTGGTAGATTTTCTTAGATCCTCCGAGAGAGACGCTGCGATCTGGGTATTTCGGTAGTGTTAAGTTTAATTAGATGAGTAATGCATGAATGCACACCTTTTTAAATGAAGAAGTGGGTGGGTCGTCGATAGAAGATGCTTGTTTGGCAGCGGCTTCCATGAGTTTTCGTTTCCTGGAAATGGAAAGACTCAAGACATTGGTAGGCTTCGAGGGGGAATCCCAGTTCATAATATTTCGCTATAACTAAAAATTACTCTCAACGCGTTTATATAAACGCGTCGCGTGCCTGAAAACAAGATCGTGAATGTCGGATATTCAAAATCTCGGAGCAATAACTAGATTACTTGATTACAAGACAATGTTGCATTAATAGAGAGGATTTCATTTAACGGCTTTTTTATTTAGATCCAAAGAACTTTACACCCATATCATCTTCTGAGGATCCTTTAAATATCTGAGCAACACCACGCTTGACAAGGACATTCAATGCCTTGATTAGGATTGTTTTATCCATTTCATAAAATTCTTTACAACTTCATTAGTTCAAATTCGCGATGTTTCCTCTGTAATTTACCTTCCCCTTCTGCCATATCACCATGTGCAATCTCATACACCGTCACTATATCGTTGTTCATTCCTCTTTGATTCACCTATAGGAAAGGTCAAGAACCTTGTTATCTGTAGCATCATGTATCTTTACCCAATTCCAGATGGCATTTGCCCAGTCCTCAGGTTTTTTCCAATATATCCATGCTTGAGCCTTTGGCCCTTTGGGTCCGCCTTCCCATTCTGCTGTACCTAAGAATCAACATATTCAGCATACGGGAACTATCGACAACTTTTCCCGTCACCTTGTTTCACCATTTCGTCAATAATTTCCTGTAGAGTCGGAAACGATAGCCGTCCTATATCACACCTTCCTTAACTTGCACAATATCGATCTGGTGTTAACATACGTTTTATCTTGGAGTTTTGAAAGAGCTCAGACCCTCCAGGAACCGTTGCTTCATGTAGGTCGATTCGGAATATACGATAATGTCGCGTGTAGCTCAGTATGAGGTCAGACCATTGGGCAACCTGACTGCGCCAAGTCGCTTCTGTCGGCTGGCGGCTTTGTTGTCATTGTATGCGTATTTCAGCTGGCAGTATTTGAATTTCGTCGCTTACGTGTACACAGGTGGGAAATCATGCATAGCAGGGAATCGAAATTCAGTTGAGCTCATGACGGATGTTCAAAGTAATATTCAAGACGTTGAGAATAGATTAATAGAATAGAAGTGAGCGCTGTTAGGCATGGACAGTGAACAGCGAAATATATAATTTACGACTCCGCTCCTTGCTTAGTTTTCAGCGGTTGCACGCAGCATGTACTTTATAACCGTCATACGCAACTAAACCGCTTATATGGAGAATGAAGAGAGCGGCAGCTTATAAGCTGAAAAGGAACCTTTGGCGACGCACGAAAAATGGATACTTTTGGTCTACTATCAAAAGTTCAAGTAATTTCAACATGTAAAGTTGGGCTGTATCTATTTGATAATAACTTACTGTTTATTGAACTACATTTCAGGCTACTCTAGAAATAAAATTTGCGTCCATGGAAAGAACCAAGTTTGCGCTAAAAGTAAACTAGATATGCGTCCTTAGTATCTACGTTATGCGGGAAGTAACATTTTACTTTCATCAACTTGACCCTCCAGTGGACACAAAGTTCATTCGAGCAGCGTGAGATATAATTCATGGTTAGTAAATACGAGTGATATGATGCCCCTGAAGGGTAATTCCAACACATGGGGTGGAGACCACATCGCACCAATTCATGGTGGCCAGCAGTATTCAGATTGTTTAAAAAAACAAGTAAAAACTTACTAAAAATGAAAAAGCCGCCAGGAGCTACAAATGGAAAAAGGTGTTGTCAGTATGCGATTGTTCATTCAATAAAAGATAAAGTACTTTGCAGACACCTTATCCGTATCCATGGCATACGCACTGCGTGAGGGAGCGCTGCTACTTATCCTGGGGCGAGAGAGAATGGAAAGGAAAAAGAAAAGTGAGAGCGGGACAACCATGAGGGCAAAGGCACCTCGACCGCATCGATCATAAGAAGACTATCCAACATGAAGTGAGTCTAGGGCAAAGAGGGCAATTCTAAAAGGTGTATACTTACCAACAGAGGAACTAGTCGTGACGAAAGAGAAAAGAAGTCCAAAGAAGAATAGCAAGCGACAACCTTTTTACACGCGTTTTTAAAGGAACGAATCTGAAGCATTGTTATAATGTCTTACCCCGCACCATCCTGAAATAGTCTGGACACACTCTTCAGCAACAGATAATGACAACAAAGGTATTTGCACGCTTAATAGGCATTGGAAGCGATATTGCTCGTGCAGTTTAAGATGGCAGGTAAAAAGAGGGAAGCACGGAGAGATACAACACCAGCCCAAACCTGGATGACCTATGGAAAAGACTATTTGTAAGGAATTATACGCACGAATGCACATGTAGCTTTCATTGACGAGCCATTCACAAGGTATCTATACTATAAACATCCATTTACATGGACTGACAGTGTATAGCGCAGGAATGCACCCATATGAAACAGAAATAGGGAATGGAATGAAAATGGATATTTTCAGTCAAGTGTTCCTTATCATTGACCAACTAATGTATCGTTCTGTCCCAACAAATGAATATCCTCAGTAAAGCAATAAGCTTATGCTATTCTATTATTATCTTAGACTTAACCAAGGTTTGAACTATGCATAGTAAAAACATGGAACTTTTTCTTTCAACCTTGAGCATTCTGTTACGGTAATATACCAGCGTTGAATTTGTCACTCTCAACACAAAGTTATCATGTTTGCTAGCGCAAAAGTAACCTTGCAAAGTATTGTATTTTTCACATTTTGTTCATGTTAAATGTCACTAGATTTATAGGGAAGTTCATCTTCCAAGCCAATAGCACTATTATCAAAATTGACGTTTAGATGAATGCAACTCATTATAACTGATTCATTGATGCTACGTACTTGCGATAAGGATAAATATCCCACTTCTCCCAAGCTTTGCCAAGTGTGTAAGGATCGTTTGCAATTCTCTCTTCCAAGGCTTCCTTGGATTCAGCACGACAAATCATAACGCTTCCGATCATTTTTCGGTTCTGTTTCAATCGTCCGCTATGGTAAATACTTGTATCATTTTTTCTGGTTTTCAGTTTACCTCATGGTTATCAAAAATGGCACCTCCACAGACGAGATCGCCGGTCTTTCTAGCCTCTTTTGCCCAAGCCAAATGTGCTTCTCGTGAAGCCATGCGACGTTCCAGTGCGTTGGGGTCTGTGTAGTCGTGGATAACGACGACAAATTGCTTTCTTGTGTCCGCTGAAGGTGAAACGGGGTAATTATCAGCTATCCGTCTTAGTATATACTAAACTTACATTTTTCCATTGGGGATGCAGAGTAAAGATGCAGAGAAACAATATGCGGATCATCTTTATATTGACATGAGAGCAACAAAGAACAGACGGGCGTTAACTCCTGAAGTGCGCTGGTCTCGGTTAAATTATGATCCATCTCCCTTTTAGGAATGTCAGCCTCTACAGCAAGCTTCTTTACTTTCTTATTAACATTTTTTACTAGCCATTTTCTGCATCGATGTAACACTAAGAGCGGCTATGACGTCGCTGTACCCTATGGTAACATGCTCCTAAAGAAATGAATTGCCTATTGCAGAGTCATTTGACGTAGATGGAAAGCAGAGCTTGACACTAACGAATTATATTACTTCTTCAGTTGTAAGCATTTGGTTTGATTTTATCTACATCATTGGCCCTTACTAAATAGTAAGTGTAGAAAGCTTATCCAGTTGTCTTGTGCTATTTTTTGCCTTCTGGACTACAGCCTCCTACCTGGATGTTTCAAGGACTTAGATCCGTCAGATATATTGTACTGCATCTTTGCATCTATTCACGAACTTGTGTGAAATTTTCACTTCGTATTCTATAGTTCTATCACAGGTTACGGAAACCTTTGCATACTTTAGAATAATAACTCCAACCGTTAGAGATGTAAACATTGACGGAAGCCTAAGTGTGACCAACAACACATCGGCATATGCACTCAAGGCAAGGTGTAGTTTTATTGCCCAGGCGCTCTGCTTAGGGAGTTCCGCCATAAAACTCTCCGTTTTCCATGGTTATAATGTAAAAGCTTCCATCACTTTTAAGCTGCTTAGCTTGTTGAAACTATCATGCGATTTAATGGTACACACTTTAAGCGGAGTATTCCTTAATTTTTGATGGATTCGTTAATGCCGCTAGCAGCACGATCGATTAAGAAAAAACAATGTACTTAGGACTCGTAGACGACGATTTCAAGGGATTAATAAAGTATATCTTGTAAGAAAAACATTTCACAAAAATATCTTGTAAACAGACATACAGCAGCATTTGATGCTGATGATTGTCACAAGAAATATCTGATATTAAACTTTAACTATAAGGCTTGAAGTACAGTATCCTTGCATCGTACACGCCGCTACTTCCGACCACATTGAACTACTGAAACGACACATCAATTACAGCATGACTGAGTTCAAAGAAAGGATACAGCAAAATGAGACAGGTCCAAATAGCAATTTACTGATATTGGCATGTCCTATTAGCAGACAAAATCGAGAGAAAAAATCTGTCATCAAAATGGAAGTGATTCTTCCTTATCGGAATGGCGTTGTCCTGGGTTTCGCTTTTCTTATCTTGCTGATATCTATCCTAAAACAGATGTGGCGTCATGACAAGCAGAGCCAGCGTAGTATAGAACTTTATAGGCTGTGGAGACAGAAACCTATCTAACATAAGTTGAAACAATGTCAGCGCAGCGAGTCGACTGATGCAACCGATTGTGTGGCTGCAAAGCAGCTAGATATATTGTCATTGATAGTAAAGTGGAACAGACCAAGCAACGCGCCAATCCCTTAGAGTTCTGGAGGAAGGGGAGGTATGCCAATTTCAACGAAAGTGTCACCATGATTGGACTAAAATAGATGACTTCCTCTATGAATTTAAGTTCAAATTTCAGAACTTTTTTTGGGTCATTTTGTCTTCCTTTTTTTTTCCGCGTCTGCTTCTTTACCTGTTGTCAGAATGACACAACCTTTCATGGACAGCATGAGTTATACAGTACCTTCCGTTTCAGTGAAATCCGAAGCTTCTAGACGTTATGTCCAGTGGAAAGATGAAGACGTGCGACTTTTGTTAACAGATCTTGAACAAGCTGGTCATTATGAGAAGTGGAAGGCCAATAAGTCAGGTTTTAGTAAACGAGTAGCCGAGGAAGTATTTCGAAATATAATGTATCATGAAGCCATCAAGTTCAAAGTGCGTTGGCTGGAGACTAGATTTCGTCGATGGGAGGCACAGCTGGCATTACCTGAGATTGAACAGGATGCGCAGATGAAAGCGGAAATCCAGGGTAATGAAAATTGTCGGGGTAGGGTGAAAGGGGGCATAATTCATTTGTACACCTTTAGAAAAGATGCACAAGGAATTCCCATTCTATGATCAATGCAAGAGAATATTCGATGCGTCCTCTGCTCCCACCACAACTACTACTACAACTACTACTACTTCTACTACTACTACTACCACTGCGCCCGATACAAACTCAACCAGCACCATTACTACAACTAATCCCTCCCCAAATAAGCCTACTACGCCAGCCGCATCGGCCACTGAAACAAACCCTCCCGCTTCTGCTCCTGCTCCTCCTTCTGCTCCTTCCACTTCTACAGAGGACACATCGGCAAATCCTTCTGGTGTCCCTCCCGAGCCACCGCAATCGAATACAGATACACGTCCTCCTTCCGAATCAGATCGCATTGCTCCAACATCACCACGTACCTCCAATACAACACTAGCACCTCTAGCCAATGGCTCCCACACTACACCAACAAGTACTCTGGCATCCACGGACCCAAATACATTCGTATCACATAAAAAAAGGAAAGCAACGTAAGTAGAAGAAAATATTGAAAGGACTTGGATCTTATATTTGATAGTCATCGAATCACTGATGGGATTGCTGAGGAAAGGAGGTTAAAATTAATGGATATGGAATTACAACTTAAAAGGATGGAGCATGAAGAGAAAATGCAGCAAATGAAGCTAGAACAGTTACGACTGGAAATCGAGTTAGAAAAACTCAAACGGCCTTCTGCACGTTCTAACGAATAAAACAATAAGATAACGGACAATAGACAGACCATGTATGCTTCTGCTTTTTTGACGTCCATCGTTTTGACGTTTTCCTTATGTAACTGACGTTTCACTAACAGCAGTATGCGGTTACGCAATTGATGTCCGTTTGTTCTCTCCAAAAACATCCTTGCTTAGCCGCGCAGTCAACCAGGTTTTTCTGCGACGAATAGTAGGAAACCTATGATCGGTCATTCTCCATCTAAGCAAAGCGGCGAAAAAATGCACAACAAAAGATTAAACTCCTTCCATATCTATCAACGTGTATTCATGGTCCGGTGTACAAAGATAAACGCCTTGATATACAAGTCGCGCTCCTGAGATAACAATTCTGTGCGGAAATGGAAACAATACCTAATGACCTCTCACTCTCTTCTCCAACTGTTACTCAGGGTGCTAGCGGCTTATGGTCGTTGTGGATCTTATGCTGTAAACTGCAGAGCGATAAACCATTCATTAGCAACGTAAATACCAATAGTCTGACCGGCCATAGTCTTTTCAATACAGAAGATCAACCATGGAATCCACATAGGAATTCACAAAACGGTGAAATAACCGAGTTTTTCAAAGGATGCCAAATTGTTTATCGTCCAAATCTCACATATACTTTCTGGCAATTAAAAGGGAAACGCGGTTGTACACTTGCGAGGAAAAAAAAAAGAGCAATGAAAGATGGAGTACATGGCGCTTTAACGGTAAGACTTTTGGTAACGTGCGCGAGCGCCGGGACCACCGAACTTCTTGGGTTCGCAACGACGGGGATCGGCAACAAGAAGGGTACGGTCGTATTGGACCAGGATCTCCTTGATCTCCTTCTTAGCGGCTTCATCGACAAATTTTTGGTAGAAAGCCACGATGGCCTTAGCAAGAGCCTGACGGATGGCGTAAACCTGAGAAGTGTGACCACCACCCTGGACACGAAGTCTAATGTCGACGTTGGAGAAGCGTTCTTCGCCGAGGAGAAGGACAACTTCGTAAACCTTGAACTTCAAGATCTCGGGTTCCAAAAGCTCAAGAGGAGAACCATTCACGCGAATGAGTCCTCTTCCACGCTTGCAGTGGGCAACGGCAGTGGCGGTTTTCTAAGGAGGGACAAGGGGAGGGAAGGGGTCAGCTTCTGTGTATGTCATCGCATGTTTTCCATCGGTTGCATCGTTCGATTCCGGACATCTACGCTACCTTGCGACCGAAAGTCTGAACAGCTTCCATAATCGGTTTCTGGTTAAATCGATGCATCCATTCATCAGTATTTGTGATGTGCAAGTCAGGAATATGGGTATTACCTACAGTTGAAAGGGAGGGAATCGCTTGTTCGCCTTGCGACGGGATACTTCTCCCAACGGCCCATGGATGGATTCCTACCAAGCGTTCCGGGCCGCACTAATGTTACCGGACTGCGGTGATTCAATTCTAACAGCCGGGATCCTGTCTCTTGTGGATCAGAGCTGAAGAAGGTGAGCGGCCCAACGCTATCGTATCAGATCCGAAATCCCTGATTTTCGGGGCTCTTCGTAGGAAGCTATCGACATTGCGCGGTAAACTAGAAGTCAGTCAATATTGTTTGCTTTTGATATTCTTAACGTGATGCTGTAGCGTTGTATGTTGGAAGATTTGAAGTTGGTGAATAAACTTATCAATAACTTCAGATTTTTTTTTATTTTCTAACAGTATTCTGTGTCCTGGCTCTCGCGAAATAAGAGGAAAGCGACAAGGCACTAGCACTAAAACAGAATATTTATATAAACCACAAACGGGGTGTCGAAAAGCAATGATTTTTCTCTGATCACCAGGGCGCCGTCGATCATTAAAGGGCTCCAGTGACTGTGTTTCTTTAGCACCCTACATTATCGCGCACTGCAGACATGCTTGCTTAATTTTCGATCATGGTCGCTATGCAACTTTATGTGTGGAGCGCGGCGTTAAACGCACCATCCATTGATCCTAAATGCGTTGTTGTTGAGTCAGCACTTCGCCTTTTAAAGGTAGACTACACAATTGTCCATGCGAACGACCCTCAAACCAGCCCAACTGGTAACCGCTAACCGGCTCACTTCGTGTTTACTCACATTTACTGCAGGCGAGCTGCCCCTTCTCAAGGACGGATCTGCCTGGGTCGCTGGTGTACACAGAATCCTGAACCATTTAGCCAAACGGAATCTAGACGCTAACGAGAGCTTATCGTCCGAGGAGAGAGCAGAATATCTCGCGTAGGTTACTTAACTCCAACCGAGTATCACTTACCTTAGCATGGGACAAAACAGATACGCTACACTTATACAAGAAAGATTGTATGATTGTATGGTAAGAATAATTGAAATGAAATGCAAAGTACGATATTAACGTCCAAAACAGTTATTTACTTGGTATGCCGACACCACCAACTTTGTCAAGACTATCCGCCCAACATATGCCAAGCTTCTCTCTTTTCCCTCCTGCTATATTGTACCCATTCAGTTAAAGAAGAGTGCCACAGCACGACTAGCAAAATATGAAGTAGAAATTAAGAGTGATGATACCGGTCTGCCACAAAACGAAATAGAGGAAATGAAAGAGCTGCAGAAGACAGGATGGCATCATGCAAGTGTCCATTTGCTTGTATAATTACAATTGACATATGATTTGTAGATGTACCGGCTTGCAAGAGAAACGTATAGTATTTTGAATGACAAATTAGGAGAGAAAGATTATATGTTTGGCGAGCGGTAAGAAAACGAGCTCTTGTAGCTAAAGGAGGCTAAACGTTTACATTATATGTTAAAGAGCCACGCTATTGGATTGTATGACATTTGGATATCTGGCGTTACATTTATATCCAGAACTTGCCCATGGACGGTTACAGCATATTTTGATACACGAATATCCTCGCTTGGCCCAGTTCTGTGATCGATTCAAAACCACGTATTTCTCAGACGAACAGGCTATCTCTCAACCTGCTGAAGATGTCCCTTCGTTTTGGCGGACGATTATCAGCAATCCTCGTACAATCTTCAATAACGTAAAAGACAATATTGTATCATATATGGGAGATTCTGAGGCAGAAAAGAAGAAGACTCCAGCGCAAATTGAGTTTGAAAAGAAAAGGTTATGGTCTATCACTGGCGGTGTCATGTTCTTGCTGGCATACGTTGTGTACAATGGAATTGTCAGCATAGAGTTCGAAGATGACGACGAATACAACGAAGAAGAAGAGTACGATAGTTATGAGGATGAAAATGATGAGTTATAAAATAGAATTTGGTTTGCGTAAATTGGATGCTTGTAATAAACCTGTTAAAACGTCCTTTAGCATTTGTAAAACATGAAGCGACAATGTCTATCACTCTAATATCTAATTCAAGAAATGTAAAACAGCTTTTTGTTTAGCGTCAACCGTCGGTAGGGCAACAAGTTGGTGGGACGCTCCCAAGACCCAGCGGAGTTTTACCGGAATCACGATCACCGAAAACAGCCGACACGTTACCAATGTCCTACGCGACGTTCAATGCCTAACCGATATTGTCCAAACTTGAATTCATTCCAGTCGGAGTAACCAAGTACTGCTCGAAAACATGCCTTCAACACGGCCATCACCACCAACACCTCGCAATGAAAAGAATTCCCCTGAAGAGCAAGTGTATCACATCGCCAGTAACAATGACCCCGTATATCAGTCCTCCATGCCCGATAATAATGTAGCCATTTCTGCTCTGCGAACTACCATGCCGGTCCCTGAAGCCTCAATAGCACAGACATCGACAATTCGACACTGGAAATCACCTACTACGTCATCGCGGATAGATTCTTGCAGTGAACCATCGTGCGATCTACAACAACAACCGACCGAATCACCACTATATCCCCCATTAACTTGCGAAGAGCTTGGTTATCGGCCACTCAACCTTTCAGAGGCGCTCACATACTTAGATCGAGTAAAATTGCAGCTGCAAGAACGACCCGAGGACTATAAAGAATTCTTAAACATCATGAGAGATTCCAAAAGCGACGAGTAAGTTGAATGTATCGGAGGCAGTTGAGTTGATACTTTTTCCCTTTAATTGTGAAGTGTCAATGTATCTACTGTTGTGAAACGTATTACGTACCTGTTCAGAGAGCACCCTTCACTTATTGATGGTTTTAATGCGTTCCTGCCGCCGGGATATCGTATCGATAGTGAAATAGAGAGACAAGACGAAACTACTTGCGATACAACGGCAATTAGCGAAGCACGTTCCATGCCAGCTCACCCACCGGACTCTTCGCGTCATTCCATATACCCCACTTATGATGATACGTTGAAAATTCAATCGCAGGATGGACAGGACTCCTATGGTTCTCATCAGGAATCTATGCAATTTAGTTGCGCAATCAGCTTTATCCATAAGATAAAGGTAAGAATGTGGTTTAGCTTTTCGATCCTTTTTGCTCATTATTTAGCAGACCCGGTTCTCTGACGATGAAAATAAGTATTCTCGGTTTATGTCAATATTGAAAACACATATTCTATATGGGAGCCCAATACAGGAAGTAAGCGATCATTATAGAAATGAGAAGCGTTTGTGCACTTAATCATCTTCTCAACAGGTTCATGCACAAGTGCAAGATTTATTTAGCGATGCTGATGATATATTGGAAGAGTTTGAAAGGTTTTTACCACGAAATCTTCGGCAAGGATCCAGTGAGTTCACGGAGCAGACCATGAGTCCGTCCGGTAATAGACAAAGATGATTTAGACGGCCAGAAATGTAACCTCTGCATTAGATGTATCGCTTGTCCATGATATCTCTATATCTGAGAAAAGAGAGGAAAGCGACAAAAAACGGCTTATCCTGTCCTCAGATATCCCAAAGGTACAGTGTGGTTAGCCTCAAACAGGCTACAATAACTAGGAAAATAGAACACAAAGAGAATTAAAACTGGACACGGTATGGACGAAGATCACTCGAACGCTTTCCGAACTGGAATGCTATTCGATGACTTGTTAGAGTTCACAATAACAATGGAAGAATCTGAATTCTTCGATCGTGTGGAAGAACACATTGGCAACAAGGCTACGTATGATGCCTTTCTGAAGCTATTAAATACCTTTAGCCAACGTATCATTGATCGCAACACACTGGTGGATCGGGCTGAAAGTTTCCTTGGGGGAGATGAAGCATTGTTTGCTTGGTTCAAGGAATACATTGGTTACGAAGATACTGAACGAGGCGCGTGTGCTTCGTTACCCACTCGACCTGATGCATCTCCATCAAAATCATGCGGACCAAGCTATCGACTTGTGCCTAAATCTGTACGAGACTCTTACAACCAAACCAAATTATTAACAAAATGCTAGTGGCGAAACCAACGTTGTTCTGGTAGAGATCCGTTGTGTTGGGAAGTTCTCAATGATGAGTATGTCTCGCATCCCACATGGGCCAGCGAAGATAGTGGTTTTGTGTCCTCAAAAAAAAGTCAGTTTGAGGAGATGTTGCATAGAATCGAAGACGAACGGTACCACTGCTGCGTTTAGCTTTCCATTGATTTAACAAACTCAATAGACACGAATACGACATGACCATTGAAGCGAACTTGAACACAATTGCGCTTTTGGAAGAAATAGAAGAGCAACTATCGAATCTATCAACAACAGACAAAGAGCATGTATGTTTGCTTCCGGATCTCGGTGGTGCTCCGAAAACGATCTATCATCGCGCTATTCGAAAAGCATTTGGAAATGAAAAGGTTCCCGAAATCATTGAACTCCTCCATAACAAGCCAGTGCAGATGGTTCCCATTCTTCTTAAGCGGTTAAAACAGAAAAATGAAGATTGGAAGCGTGAACAGGTACTACATAACCGGCTATAGGGTAATATGTCGTTAAAGTAATATTTAGCAAGAGCGCAACAAAGTTTGGCGCGACCTGGAGCTAAAAAACTATTACAAAGCGCTTGATTATCGCAGCGTATCGTTTCGGTTTAATGACAAGAAGGCGACATCGCGGAAAACACTCGTTAACGAAATCCAAGCCCTGCAACTTGAGCAAAGTCAAGTGGATGATAATGTTTTCTCGCTTTGGAGGCCAAATCCGCAATATACATTTTTCTTTACAGACAGAGAGATATTCAAGGATATTTCTAGCTTACTATTTGTCTTTCTTGAGAGGCAACAAACATACAATGCAGAGGAATGTCGCAGAATGCGCACATTTGTTGAATCCTTTCTTCGACAAATATTCGTGGCAAAGGAAGATAATCTAACAAGAAACAGACGAGATAGTGAAAAGATAATGTACGACAGGGGAAACTTATCAGTACCAGAGTCGAATGTAAAAACTGGAAAGATCGAAAATGAAGAAAGGCCGAAGTATGAGATAAAAATTAACTTCCTCGGTAATGATGCAATATATTGCTTCTTCCGCTTGTATCAGGTAAGGCAAACGTTTAGGAAGTTTCCCTTATACTTATGCGTACACATTATATTGCGTAGATTGCGTATGAACGGCTGCTAAAAATGAAGATGTTGGATGCTGAATACCAGAAAGACCCTCGAAAAGCAAAGAGAGAAAATAAAGCAGAACTACAGCTAGATGTCAAGAATAAGAGATACCATGGTATGTCTGACAGAACATGCTACTGTTCTCTGAATTATTTGTATTAGCCGTCCCGATGGATTTTAGCCGTGGCTATTACAATGCACTTCTCCAGTTGATCAACGGTCTCTTTGCTGGAGTCACGGATCCTCCGGTCTTCGAAGAATGTTCACGCTATATATTTGGCACGCATTCTTATATTATCTTTACGATTGACAAACTTATTGCGTCGATCGCTCGCCAGGTAAAGATATAGGGATTTCACAATATATATGTGCTGCTAATATGGAGCAATGCAGATCAATCACATCGTAACTGAAAGCAAACCGAGGAGTTTGATGGATCTATTTAAACGATACCACAAGCAAGGAAAATGTAAAACACGTGGGTTAATAGGCGCATATGTCCTAGCGGCTCAGGAAATAGTTGAACCTGGCGAAAATTTGTATCATATTGCTTATGTAGGTTTCTTTAGTTGGAAAGAGACCAATTCACTGAACTATTTCTATTTTTAAAAGGATCCTGAATGCCAGTCATTATCTATTCAGTTACTTGGAGATAGCGAAGATGTCTTCGAATCGGAGGACAATGATGGTTATGGCGAATATATTAGCAGCTACAGTGATTGGAGTTCCGCTACAATAGGTGTGGATCAAAAACACTTGACGAAAACCTTTCTGAACAGGTAAAATAACCACGGATTTACAAATAACATGACTTAGTCGTAAATCTAGAAACATGCAACGCCTGGTATGCGAACTGAAGGACGACACTTACTATATGTACTCGGGTTTAAGATACAAGATCTGTCGAGAGACATATCATTTATTCAAGGCAATCGGGACTTGTGATGCATTTGTACGCCAGAGCTGTGGAGCGAGCAAGCACAGCAGCACGACATCCAAGTGGAAACGATGGCTAGAATCCGATGTCGGTTGGCGAAGAGGTGTTCAAAATGTACTTGAAACTGAGAAGCAAGCGAGAGAACTTCTGCAACATGGACAGCCGTAGACATGAGTTTAGTGAGATCTTATTTTATACTACACAACGATATCTTATACTTCTGAATTATTTCTTTAATAATGAATGCCACTTCACTGCCAACAAATGCAACATGGATAAATCTAAAAGTGTTACGATATTACAGAAGTCGGGCTATCAATTCATGAGATCTTCAGCGCAGTCAGAGGATCGATATGCCAAGATCCGATGCTCAGCTCTTCCTTCTTATTTTCGTTGAAGTGAGAGAGTTCTTAATACGCGAATCTATGAATAGTTGTTACTTCGTTTTGGCTTCACGTGCTAGTTACGTTAGGTCGAAATGCCAAGGCAACCTAAATAGGGCTACATATCTTAGTATATCCGAATACGTTTTTTGAAAAATTTTCTTAAATTTTATATATATATTCTGCTTGTATGCTTATGATATAGAGCAAAGTAATTGTTTATCGACTGATGTGTCATTGGGACTGAGTCATGTAAAGCGAAGGGTCCGGATGTGACGTGAATGAGGTGTAAGCCCTCTGCTCCTCTCAACTCCGACACGCGTACCCGAGTAAAAAGGGCCAAAAAAAGTGGGATGGGTTGAAAAAGACCTGGCAAAACCTCGCTACTTTTATCTCCTTTTTACCTTTTCCAAACTAAATCTCAAAATAAAATGGTAGAGTATATCTTTTGGTACGCCTAAATGCTTTGCTAACTGTTGGTGTAAAGTCTTCTGGTGTTCAAACTCATGATGATTGTCTCAAGGCCTTCAGCGAGTTGAAGCTTAAAAAGGCATACAAGTTCATCATCTACAAGCTATCAGGTAATTTATCATCTCGTTCGACGTGAGATTGATAGCTACTATACAGATGACAATTCGGAAATCATATTGGACAAGACTGCTGAAACCGGCACTTATGAAGAGTTTCTGTCCAACCTGCCTGATGCAGAGCCTCGCTTTGCTGTTTATGACTTTGACTATGAGAAGCCCGGTGAGGGCTCGAGAAACAAGATTGCCTTTTTCAGCTGGTAAGTTGCGCAAATATCCTAGAGTTTGAGAGCCAACGGCAAGGTACTTTGTAGGATTCCCGATGTCTCTGCTGTCCGTAAGAAGATGATTTATGCCTCCAGCAAGGAATCTATCCGCAAGCGATTGGAAGGTATTGCCGTTGAGATTCAGGGCACTGATTCCTCAGAGGTAAACCAAGCGGTTGAAGTTCATTTAGCATGAGCACTCATGTATGCCTTTTCACTTTAGGTCGCTTACGAAACCGTACTTGAGAAGGCTTTGCGTTCTAACTAACGAGAAGGAAGTTACTTTGATGTAGGATAACAGCTGCTATACATGAAACATATTAAAAGGTGAAAAAAATGAGCGAAATCAGAACTGTATGTGATGTAAACGCGTCAGCCAAGCCTTGCTTCATGGTCTATTTCAATCTCAGGTTAGAATGTGCAACGGAGGAGTGCTTGCGACTCCTATAAAATTTTTATGCTTTCAGTGAATGAGTTAAGCCCCCCTTCACCCTTAGCCCCGAGCAGTATAAAGTGTTTACGTGTTTACTCGAATAAATGCCGAAATTAACGTATTCTTAAATAAGATAAAGTTTCATCGCATGGGTATCAAATCCTCATCGCAAGAATAGTTCGTGGATTAAGAGCTCTACATGGACTTAACGTAGGATGACTGCACTACTGCTGCAGTTGACGGGATATGTAGGTTGATGTCTTTACGTGGATCGGCTGGCATGCTCAAAGCGCCATGGCGTCAACGGAGGTAAGGTCAGAGACTGCTTTTGCAACCGTTGCTCGTCAACAGCAAGTTTTTCTCCAGGGGAAGGCGTTTGCATAGTAGATAATGGGCCATAATGTCTCTTGTGATATTGGTGATCGGCCAGCGAGTCCAATGGATTAAAAATCGGTGAAGTAGCAGGTACTGCGGATGCAGATATTGAAGGGAGCATAGGAGGTGAAGACTTTGCAGAAGGCGATAACGACGGTTTGTAGCTCCGATGATGGTTGGAATTGGTCTCTACCTTTGTTGGTTCCTGTATTTCGCCTTGATAATGATACGATGCATATACGGGATTGCAGTCTTCGGTTGGTGAAGGACTACATAGACTATTTCGCGCCCGATGTAAATCGTCCTCAACTTCTTCTTTGTTTAAACCTACAGTAAACGAGCGTAATATAGAGGGTTAAGGATACTCCACATTCATGCTGTTATGATGTTTATAATATGAACACGTAGTATATATGAAAGGATATTTATCATGGAAGGTCTTTCTGGTGGAGTCCATGATGAAAGATGCTGGTTGTCGAGACAGCCTTGGTGAAATTACAGTGAGATATATGCTTATGGATTGGACACTCTGGAACCTACTTTGTATACGGTGCGAGTAAAACTCTTGTTCAAGCAAATTGATCTTTTGCTGCACCTGCTGCATCATTGATCGTCTAACGTTCAATTTATCGAACTGATATCATAGCAATGTTAATCAGCCTGTTTGGTTCTGATATACAACTTACATAATATTGATCGTAAGACATTTTCCATTGCGCAACAAAGGCGTTCCTCACGTCGTCTACTGCTAGGTCACGTCGCCTTTGAATTGCATAGGCCTTGTTTGCTCTTTTTGCTTCAATTTCCTTTAACAATCTCAGATGAGCTGGGTGTGTTTCGCTTTTAATCGCTTTTTCTAATTTATCGAGTTCGGCCAATCTATAGACTCGACTGTTTAATCACTTAAATGTCTCATTCTGTGTTCTCTTTGCCTTTGTTTCACCACAGTTTCTCGCTGAGCCTTCTTTGCATCTTTGGCTTCCTTTGATATTCGTTGAATTGAGGTCCGTGTTTCTCTATCACTCTCATCCCGGCTAGGGGCTTTGTTGTTATTATTGCTGCTATGGCTATTGTTAGAGTCTGCCCGTTTTTTGCTAGGGCCAGAAGGTTTTCCTCTGCGTCGTCTCTTCCTTGAGTCTGCCGGTTCACTACTAGATTCTGTGGACTGAGAGCGCGTTGCCACACGCGTGGGAGGTTCGGGTGATGTAGACGGAGTGTCCCGTGTCAGATCCCTCGTTGAAGCAGGTGATCCCGATTGTAAGGATCGGCTGGCTCGTCGAGTAAGGACTCTGTTTGTTGCTGAATCTTCTAACTTCGAAGGTTGCATTTCACTGATCGCTTTCGCTTGCGACATGACAACGAGTTGGTATGAGACGGGGAGAAAAGAAGAGCGGTCAGTGAAAATAGAAAATCCTTACGGAGTTTTGCGGCAAACGTGGCAAATCAAAGATATCAATTAAGTTCGACAAAATGTAAATACAGGAGAGGGGCAACCAGGAAACGAGCGCTGCACAACAAGGATTCACATATGATTTCCTGCAGTAAATAGGACACTTCTTATATGCAAAGTATACTTCAGTATGTGATGTCATCTACCGAAGTTGGTACGTGCGTACTGCTGTAGCAAACAGTACATAAGCCGGAGACTAGGGGAGGTAATAACAGTACTCCTCTTCTTTCATTTCATATACATATTAAAGCTTTGTCGCACCATAAACTGATTAAGTGCCGGATTAGTGTGCAATATTTGGATATGGTTCTGAAAACCGATCGCAATTGTCAATAACAAAGGAGAACGGCTTTCCTACTAAACTTACAAGTTTTGCCCCTAGAACCACAACTTGATATTAGCATATTTTGCTATGTGTTTACAGTTGCACAAAAATGACCGCAATTAACGTATGAGTCCTTATGGCAAAGACTTGCAACATTAACACTGCATAACAGATCTGCTGATGAGAATAAGATACTCACTACGGTCATGCTTTTAGGACGAGTCATTAGAAGGACAAGTGGGAACACATCGAATACAGGAAAAAGCACAAAGTGCATAACAACATAGTGTGAACGGTGAATTCATAGCAGTAATAGATGACAACTTGCTGTGCGACTATGTCCAACAATCCCTTTCGTCCGAAATGGGCCGAGCAAACCTGTATCAAATGGAGTGGGCGGCGTATGTAAGGCAGAGCAACCAAAAAAAAAAGTGGATAGCTGCAATCGATGTTCTGCTATGCATTGTACATTTTCATTTAACAGTTTCTTAGTATGAACGAGTTCAATATGTTTAGAGTACCTAACTGCATAACCTACATACTCCTGGCAGTGCTTGACCGGCAAGACGATACTTCTTCAACCAATTTTATGTCCAAGTTGTTAACGGTTCGTATTCCATTCCTTGATGTTGCTTACGGATGTTGAATACGAAGAGAACAGTTAAAACGCGAGAATATTTCGTAGGCATGTATATGCCATGTAACACTAGTCAAAACTGTATGGGAAGCATTATAACGGCTTTTCTCCATTGTTCAAGGTTGTTAACTGTGCTCCTTTCGTATTCCCACATTACAGTAACACAGACTGAACTTTATTCCTGCCGGTGGAACCAAGGAATGTTACACGAATCCGTGAGATAGCATTTTGAGAAGTGGATCTTCGCTCTACTATCCATGCATAACCTGTTTTGATATGCCTCATTCTTCAGGGCGCTCCTTGCAAAGCTAACATAATAGTAAGTTATCATTCTAAGCTTTACATCTACGCACTCTATGCGAACATTGTTACGGTGCAACTTAAATAGCCTGTCAATAGCTCTGATTGCATTCTTGAAAGGATCTCGTAGGTAACGATCTCACGCCATAAATGCATGCCCCATCGACGAGCTTAAGCCATTACTATTTACAGTTATATGCATACGGAATCAAGCTTCTAACGAGCTCGTTGGCATCTGAACCTTTTCGTAGATATAACATGTTTAAGTTGCTATAAACAAGTCCTTCTCTCATCACCAATATAATCACCAATTACATTAACTAGCTGAGAGATTATAACATGACATTTGCATGTTGCAATATGAAATTGATATTCCACATTGCAAGCTAAGTTTGTAGACGTCGATAAGCGTTGATCTCTCGAAGATTACAGCATAGCGGTAGTATTAACAGTTTCTTTCCAATTCCAGTTGCACATAGCATCCCATTCAAGCCAGCAAATTTTCCAGTTACTTTTATTTAACACGGAAGATGGTTTAAGCAACGAGCTCAACAGCTATCAACCATACATGATCAGTTAGAAAGATCTCTAATATCGAATAATCAGAACTTACCACCACCAGCAGCCTTGATCTTTTCCTCGGCACGGCGAGAGACGAAACGGGTGCGGACAATGATGGGCTGATCCACCTTACCCTTAGCCAAGACCTTGCCGTAGCCGTTCTGAAGAGCATCGACAACAGGGACCTTCTCGGTGTTCTTGTACTTCTCACGAACACCCTCACCAGCCAACGACCAGATCTGGTCGAGGTTGATAACGGGGCGCCAGTACTGGTTGCGCTTCAAGTGGAAATGGCGCATACCAACCTTACCGAAGTAACCAGGATGGTATTTGTCCATGTTGATACGGTGATGGTGCTGACCACCAGCAAGACCACGACCACCAGGATGCTTTCTGTGCTTGCCTAATTGAATTGTTTTTAAACTAAATGTCGACGCTGGAAAATGATATCACGTACCAACACGACCGTGACCGGCGGAAACGTGTCCACGCTTCTTTCTGTTGTGATGGAATCTGGTAGGCTAAAAAGCATACAGTTAGATCAGACGCACCTATCCATCCATCCGTCTATTCATCTATCCATTGATGATCAGGTAAGCACTCACCATGGCTTTAGATTCAGTAAGAGAAGGGGCAAGCAGACCGCGACCTATGCTGTTTTTTCTCCGAGGCTGATGCCGGGGTCTTAATTTCCGGAAGTTCGACATGTTCGACCCGGACTGAATAGATGCAGACCTCTCTTAGCAAGGTTGCATTTGTAACGGAAAACGATACCACTGCCCTGCTTGCAGAGGAGAAGTAATGGCATTGTTTCTCAGTAGCACTATTGTACAGTACCTGGAATACTTGCATGGATGCCATTGATTTTTGTTTATATTATGCTGTTCCGAATAAAAGAATGAAAAATAAACTGTACAATAAGCTAATGAACTCATGTAAGTAACAATATTTATAGACCTAACTACGTGTCTACACTGATAGCTTAATTATGTTTCATCTGAGAAGCGCTTCTTAATTATCAGACTATCTGTGACAGTTTCAGCATTGTCATTTCTTTTATTCGGCTGCAAAAGTCATTGATGGATCCATTTTATCGTCACGTCATAGAGTCTTGGACATCTTTTCAAGCTATGCAACCTAGGATTATTGTACCTCTCCACTTGTTTACAATCATTCAAGTTTGAAAACATATCTCTGTTAAAATTGGCGGATGTTTTTTTGCAGGTCTTATTGTTGAGCTAGTCTTCGGAACGCTGATGCTTTTGCAATATCACGATCTACTCCTACTCCTTTCGTATAACATGTAGCTATGGCCATCAGTACCATTCGATTGCCGGACTCGGCGAGGCTCAGTAATATGGCAAATGCTACCTTTGGATCGAGAGCTTGATAGCTCCATCCATACAGATGGTATACAGCAACCATGAACCTAGCATATGGCTCGTCAAGAGCGGCAGCTTCATAATAATCGTATGCTTCACGTCGCAATTGTTGGATTTTCGATGGCTCCGTCTGTTTAGTTGCCAAAGAATGCTTGACATTTGCAATTGCCAATTGAGTGAAAGGGCTACGGTGTCTCTGGTCGACAAGCTCATACCATCGCAGTGCTCTTGAGACATCAACCCCAAATTCTTTTTGGTATCCCTTTTCTAAGTATTCCGCAACAGTCAAGGAAGCTTTCGAATCCCCAAAAATACCGCCGATTGAGTAGTACAGGAATGCTGTCTCGCGATTCTGAGATACTGAGGAGGTTTCACTGCTCTGAGAAATCAAGCCGTTATGATAGATGTCGCCTAATTTCCGGCATGCCTCGAATACGGGATAACTAGACGCCTTCTCGAAGATGTCAATTGCCTTTTGATATTCTTGGTTATCCCAGTAAATTTTTCCAATTTCATAAAGTGCTTGTCCATATCCTTGATCTGATGCCTGCTTGAAATATTCCATCGCTTTTCCTTTGTCAATTTGAAGATCGTGTAATCCATGTAAATAGGCAGACCCCATGTAATACTGGTTATCCGGATCGTTTTCAGCTGCACGCTTTCGTGCATACTCCAACATCCGCCCATCATGGGCTCCTTCTACATCCAAGTCGTCTGATTCTTTGATTACCTTATATTGATTGACAAGGTCTAGTTGCCAGCCTGTCAGCACGCAGGATTCTGCTGATGTTTCTTTCAGCTTTGTAATAGTTAGAGTATTTACAGAACCACCAAGGAATAGCCTAGAGTTGTCGTTCTGATCCTTTACGCTTTCAAAAGCTACAATGTCCCCTCTTTGCACGTAAATCCCATCAGTAATGGTTTTGCTGTTTAGTTCTCTCGCTTGGGTGAGATTCGCAAGTCCTGCAGAAGTCATGTCACGCTTTCGGTTTGTAAGGGTCTCGTCGCTGCTAAGTTCGGTCCTTTCGTTCCCGGCCACGTTAGAAAACACAGGATATCGCACGATTTTCCTAACAACAATTAGCGATGGAACCGCTCGATAATCTTCTCACAAACCATTCAAAATTGGTCTCGGTAATATCAAGAGCACGGGGTTTGGTGCCAGGAAGGCCGTATCGCACGAAGTCTAAGTTATCCACGTAAAGGCAATTAGGGGTATCGTCAAGGCGCGTGTCCCCTTCTGATTGTATGGCGTATAACCGTACTATATCACCATATTTTACGTGATCAATATCAAAATTTTGCAGGTCGGAAGCGGAGCCCTTGCACAATTTGAATATTGCTTTATCTGCCAACTGACTGTCGTTAGTACTTGTATGTGATCGTCTACTATCGCAGGGTGTTCTTTCCTCCTTTTTTCCAGCAATATCCAGCTTATGGTTATGCAATGATTCTTCTGGATCTGATAGCTTCTGGAAACCCCACTTCCCTTCCTCGTTTTCAGAAAGCATAACTCCCCATTGACAAGCAGGATGACTGTGCGTGCCACTTGGCGAATTTGAGGTCGCAGCTGTGGATAACCCGCTTTTTGAGCAAAAAATGCAAATCATCTATGTTCCTGTCAACTCTATATGTTTTTTTAAACCCCCTTAGGCAAACCTACTTGCTCAGTATACTGTTTGGTCACTACGGAAAATCCGAATTCCACGCAACTAGTGCGACAAAACTCTACAGCTGATTTGCTGTCTAGGAACATGTTTTCTGTCAAATTTGTAAAAAGCATATCGGTCTAGGACGCAGATTTAGAACGTCAGCGAAATTTTAGCATGCATACCGGAACCCGAACCACTGAATGGATATCATGCTGAGAAGTTTGTGCCATTTGTCTACGGACAGTCATTTCAACAAAGTAATTGTAGGGTATACGTTCATCCATCATAACGACGTTTTCGTAAGTCTGCTGAATCTTTGATTGCAGATCGTCATCCAATAGTTCGTAAAGCGGTCTTAATCCTCTGAACTGAGTAACAGCCGGATTCGTTTCTACCGTGTCTAACCAATCCTTCACACCGCTCAGGAGCAGCAATTGGCTATTTCCGCCTAATTGTTTGCTTCACTCGTTAAGATGCAACTAGAACTATCTTATGTACATACCGATGGCATTCCACTGCAAACTTTTTTCAATTGAGCTCTGTATCGTTATAGTTGCTAGCTCTCTTGATATATTGCTTTTGGTCATAGCTGTAACATTGTTTCTTGCTATTAGGCTTGTTTCACTCTGATCCTCAGTTTGCTCGGTTCCAAGCATAGGCGCACTTTCTTTCTCGCTATCGAGTTTGGAATCTGTAAGTAATAGCCGTTGCTTACTGCCTCCAATTTTGAGTTGTTCTTTGTATTGCTCTGGTGCTACTTCATAAAGAACTCTCCCTCCTATATAACAAATAAGCGGCCTAAGCGCATAAGAAGATCCTGAACTTACCAAACCGTATGCTGGAAGGGTAATAATACCCAAAATTCTGGAAAACATCTTGAAGAGCGCAGTAAGTATCGGTGTCCATATTTCCTGTCCGAAATGCCGCCTGTATGGCTTCCTTAAAGCTCTCGGAAGGTCGGATAAACTCGTCGTAAAGATGCAGCTATGTTTTAGATGTCAGTTAATTTCAGTTACACTTTGTCCCAGGTGCAATTCAGTACTTCTTTGTATGTAACATAGGCTAAGTGATAAGCGGTGTCTATATCACCATAACGACGCCTTTCCCAAGAAGACAGCTCTTTGTATGCACCCAATGCGCCGGATATAAATCCAAAATTCCCTGGTAGCTCTCGATCGGACTCGATATCCCAAGAAGCATATTTCTGGATATCTGTTGGATTCTTTGCGGAATGTTTAACGTGCTCTAAATGGGGCTGACTGGAAAACTGCTTGAGCATAACCATTTTAGAAAACACGTTGTTTTCAGCAAGCTCTAACGCTTGGTGGGCAGCTGCTGATCCGTCAAGTTGAATAGCATTAGGGAGCTTTGGAAATGCTGCAAGATGATCATCCATCTTTTCGTACAATCTGAGTACTTTCACGCGTAATTCTTCGTCCAAAAGCTCATAGATAGGTTTCAATTCAGTAAACTGAACGCGTTGCTGGTTTTCTTTTACAGAATTAATCCACTCTTCGGCATCCATGAACATGGTCCCCCCTCCTACAGAACAAAGCTCCATCAATATCCTATGTTATGAAGAAGAAGTAAACAGTTGCTCATACCGATCTTTTCGATATTAGAATCGCTGAGGTAGGTTTCCTTCTTGATGGCAGTATTGATAGCTGAAGTGCCATTGTTCACAAGCCAGCTTTCAGGCGGATCCACTCGAGACAATTTATATAAAATCCTTCCGCCTAATCACCGTATTGAGTGTGTTTCTGTACATTCGCCAAGATTTTGTATAATTACCGAGAAGTATCGATGACGGATAATAGTACCCGAAGCGACCAAAGACATCTTGCAGTGCTCGATATCTTTTTTTGTCTGATTCGCTTCGTAATGCTCTGCGAACTGCCTTTTTGAAATCATCTGTTACGGTGACATTATTTTTGTGCAGGATCAACTATTTGATATGATAAGCTACAATCTGCTATAGATCCAAGGGCGCTATTGAAGGAGGCATGGAATAACCTTTCAAGCCTCTATTACTAACCTCGCTACAAACAGCATAAAGGACGAAGTAGCGTACGCCTCGTGTAGCCGGCTGTAGCTCTCCACCGTTTGTTTCAATAAATTTTGATACAGCTGCCCTGCTGAATGCGCATTCATTGAGCAACTCCACTGCATTGTCTGAATGTGTGAATGCGTGGGCGCTTGCCTTGACAGCAAGCATCGTCCGACGTACGCGGCATGTGATTCTCGGTTTCCCGTCGACACACAACGGCACGATCATTTTGCCAATATCTCCCTTGTCAACTAACTGAATTGCGTATTCTGCCGACAGAGATCCACCAAAATGGACGCCCTTTGCAAAACCGTTTTGCAGGCAAACTTTCGAGAGGTAATTTAAGGTGTCTGACAGGCCACCATGACTTAATATTATCGAATCCACGTCTGGAGTAAACTGAGTATACCGCGTTTCATATATTCTTTGCACCTCTGAACGCGTATCTTCGTCAAGAAGATCGTAGGTTGGGTTCACATCAAGAGACATAATATACGCTTGGTTTTCGGAGGTGCTTTCGAGCCAACCTTCTATATCAACACCGTGGTCCAACAGACGCTCATTTCCGCCTGTAATATAACAGCTCATGAGTATGAAGGACTAACAGAACTACAACAGTGCCTTTACCTAAAGCTTTCCATCGCATCTGCTTTGTGATTATTGTACGTATGTTTGGTCTTGCTCGGCCAAGCAAAGGTTTGGGTGCTTCGTAGGAAAACTTTCCGCCTTAAAGAAGAGATTAGACAGAATCGTTTAAGCAACAACCACCTGTTACAATCCAATAAGGGTAATAATATCCAAACGTTTCAAACACGCTCTCCAACCTTCTAAATTTTGAGCGGTCATTAGAAGCTTGCAGTGCATACGAGATAGCGTGCTTAAAGTTCTTATTGGCGCGAATTGCACTTGGGGAGAAAAGGATCTGCCAGGCATAAACGAGTCTGTATTCGCGATAACCAAGGATAACCGACTTACATAGCGTCGTGGTATATTGTATTCCCACATTTCTGGTCTATTGTGGGAGCTGCCGAAAAGTTTCTGCTCTGCCGCTCTTGAGGCCGCTTTGAATCCCTGTGCGCCTGGCAGCGGTAACTTTTGCGGTACATATCCCATTTTGTCCATAGCTGCTTTTCCAATCGATTCAGTTGGACCCAATTTCCCCGTGGAGAGTTTAAGCACGTCTTTAGGATAAAAATAGATGCTCTGACTACGATCTATTTCAACTGCTTGCTGGGCAGCTCGTTGTCCGTTTGCATGGACGCCATGCACCCACTCAGAACGGACATTTGTATCGGACCTTGATTGTGTGTCCCGTTAGATGCAAAATGGTGAAATTCATCCATACATTTCTCTTGTTATTTGCTTCGATAACGTCCTAGTCCTGTGAAACTGAAAGTAAAGGAAGCTGTCGCTAAGGATACAAACTACTCTTCGTATTAAAAAGAAAAAAAATCTCATGAACCTTAATTTAAGTTTTCCTTCTCAGAATCTTGCGAATGGGCCAGCAATCTACAAGTTTGTCGGCATCTATTTGCGCTGAACGTATTCAGATGACTTGGGTGGAGCAGACGCTTTCAGTAGGCTCCATCATCGAACTTATGCCGATGTTGAAACGATGAGACACTCACATACAACGCCAACGCGACTTGTAAACTAAGATTAACTCCGTGCAACAACGCAACTGGCTATCAGTACGTCTGCTCTTATTCATTGGACAGGCCATGCTATTGTATGTAGCATAAACACGAGATGTAACCGATCGCAACTCTCACTGTCGGTCTATTCAAGTAGAGTAAAGGCCTTGCTCAGGATGTCTGCTATATTGCATTGCTTGCATGAGCGAACTATCATACGCTTTATATTGGCCTTAGCCTTTGCTTGTTCTCCTTCTTGCATTGCATGTCTGAGCAAATTTTGGAGACATCCGTATTTCCGAAGACGACAGGTTTCACAAGCCTTTCGCCTAACCACAAAATAACACACGACGAAGAAAAACTTTTCCTGCTCGGAACGTTTCACTCTCATAGCGTTCACTGTCACTTCTGTATCTGCTGTCTCCATAAAATCCACCTTGGTTGACTGGTCAAAAATTTCTGAAAAACTACATCTTTAAATATTTATGCTCCGTCCAAAGGAAGAAGCATGATACAGAGGTTCCCATTTTCTCTGCTTAGTTAGCAGGGACGCCTTGGTTTCTCTTGATATCCAAGTCTTCTTTAATCTGAGCTTCTAAGTCCCGAATGTCTTGAATCGTCATACCATACCATTTGTCCGTCCAGCAGAACAGTTGTCTTGGCTTTGATGTCAGATTTCAAGTTTTGTTTTACTTATGCTCCGTTACCTGTGAAACTTTGTAAAGAGGTTGTGGATGGACTTGGCGATGAATGATTCCACCTTTGTCTGAAGACCGAACCACTTGAACTCTATGTATACCAGCTTATAACATGTCATCACCGGTTCACATTTCTTTTGCCAATCTGGATCAACCAGCGGCCCTCGACCGGTCTTTTCCGAATAATATTGTTTGGGATCTTCTTCGGGTTTATAGTCTTTAGGATCAATAGAGTCATTTGCCACATCGATGACAATGACTTCTCGTTTTGCGAGATCTGCAATAGATTATCTATCTTTAGTCTGATGATATCTCTTGATGTACCTGCATCAGGTATCTGTAGTGCGTTCTCCAGCTCTCCGCGTGAGCCATCCACATGCATTGTTTCGTAAACAATAGAAAAGTTATCCTTCAGCCATCCATTCTGGAAAAGAAAAACACAAGTTGAGCAACACGTAGAAACGCTAAGTCTGTATTCCGATAAAGACCTTGAGTACTAAATTTTTTTTTTGGTTTTTGTAATAGTAGGAACGTAGCAAGTAGCAGGTTAAGTAGGATTCTCACATGGTGTATAGACTTCTTTTACTCTTGTTTTACCTGTTCTGCAGTGTGGATAGGCATTCCAAGCCTGTCCGAAAGGTTTTAAGTCAACCGAACAAAGATTGATACTGACCTCCGAACCTCTTCGTAAAGATCAAGCGATCCAGTTGGAGCGATAGCACGCACAAACGACGGCACTCGGGAAGCCAAGCGGAAGATTTTGTAGGTATATTGGCCTTTTTCGGCCGTCTTCTCGTTTTCATAAGGTTCGTTTTTCAAAACTTCCACGCCTTCACCACCTCCTGTCTGTTCCTTAGAAGCCATAGCCGTAGCATAGAGCTGCGCTGCAAAAAGATAAAGCGATGACATGAATGAGCATGCCAACGCTACTGTGTGTGTGACGTACCGATCTGGTATTCGGCTTGTGTACAATTGTTAATGATACGGTATTCCTTGATGAGCATAATGAGTATAGGAAAGCAGTTAGGGATGGGAAGCCGGGAGTTTTTTTTGTGCTTTAAAAGATAAAAGGCAAGGTGTGTGTGTGTGTGTGTGACAGAGAGAGAAGTGCTGTCACCGGAAAGTTTCCTCTCTTTACCGCCCCCCTTTTCTCCCTTCTCTGCCCCTTTATCATTTGATGTCACAAGAACTGTGACAAACAAGGAGATAAGTATAGAAAACCGGCAAGCTTATGCTATCGCTCGTTAAGGAAACATGAATCTGCTTAACGCATAGACGGCTAAAATACCAGTACCTTCATATGCTGGATGCATAGAGTTTATCTTGGAAAGAAAAACGTGAACAGGAAGTGCCAGTGCGCAATGATCAATCCAGGATTATAGAAGGTTAAGGGGTTGGCGTTCGAATATAAGCTAGCCATTGAATTGCAGGAGAAAAAACTTGCTTGAATCGATATGAACCATCATATATCCTCCTTTAGAACATACCTTCACAATACGGGACGTTACGTTATTGGCTGCCAGTAATGGCGGAAGCTTAATAATGCGAAGTTTGCCTTTTTAAGTTATGATGATCGACGCGCAACTGATCCCCTTTGGTGTATTGCCGCGGATCACCATTGTGTCATATTTGTCAAAAGGAGTATGAGAAGATTGCTATGTGGTGATACTCACTCATCTTAGATCATAAAAGAGACAACGTAGAGTTATGTTGATGAGAGCAGCATAAAGACCATGAAACATTTATTTACTGTAAGCGTGTTTGCATGCGATAAAATGAAAAATGACGTTATATAAAATGAACATGTACAATGAGAGAACAAAAGAGATGATGATGATAGTTACAATACGATAAGAAGAGAATTAGCATGAAATGCTAGTTTCATAGGATGGTAATCTTTCGGGTTCATAGACAGGGAGTGACTCTTCGTATTCAATGCATCTCATAAAACGTGGTACAGGCAGAACCGGGCCAGAAGCAGTACCTTTGGCATCGAATACACTTCGGAAAGACGTATAGAGTTGAAGTTCGTCGGATGCACGAATGCCATAGCCAAGTGTCCCAACAGTAATGGGTAGCTCAAACGACGAGCACTTTGGTCGAAGAGCGCCTTTTTGTTCCACTTGAATACGTAACTTGTATGCAATTGTCATGATTCGTCCGTAACTGAAGGAAGGCGTAATATCTTGTGGTAGTTCCAGAGTGATATCCGTACGTTTGGTCTTTAGCTTGTAAACGTTTGATGATGTAACCTTGATGCTTCGTTGGTTGCTATTTAGCGATGTAGATACTTGAAGTAACTTCATGGATACTTTTGCTGCCTCCTTATCTAGTACTAAGGTACCGGTGATTCTGTCACCTGGGACATAATCTAGTGCATTGATTTTGAATATGGCGGTCGTGTCGTGTTTTGTGTCTCTGAGTTCCAATGGCGTTTTGAGCAGGCATGTTTCGATAAATGGCATATAGAGTACTGGCTTCTGTTCTTGAATAGACTGATTCCCTGGCAGATCAAGATGGGCTGTCAGTCGAAAGGCACAGCGATATTGCTCTGTTTGAATAGACGGTGGAAATTGTACTAAAGGCATTTGAATAGTAAAATAAAACCGATAGGAAGGCTCCTCAAGAAGAGCACCATTTGCCTTGCTATCCCAAAGGACACGCTGAGTACCAAAGAATTGTTCATGATATCCACGCTCAAAGGTGGATTCGGAAGCGTGGAATACGAGACGGACACGATCAGCCATTATAGGTTGTTCCAGATCCAGTTGAACAAAGCCTAATGAATACATGATTTAGTTTATTACTTCGTATGTACGTTATCAAGATGCTTCAGGTATTTACCTTGAAAGACTGATCCAGGCCCATAGACAGGTTGATCTTGGATTGTCCAACCGAATTCAGGCAGTAAAACGATGGATAACTGAACAGCTTTATTTAGTGGTGCCGCTAACATTCCAGTAGAAGTTTGAATTCGAAGGATTGGGGTGAATCGAGAAGCAACGCGTTGCTTTTATACTTCGCGACCGCCAAGCGGTGCTTCCTTGGCAACTTGCAGCCAATCATTTTTCTTCAAACCGTGAACCGGGTAATTGCAGAACTACGCCACGTTGCCAACACTGCGGACGGCTAAATAACACCCCACAAAGTTTTCGTCATCTACTGCACAGGTTGGTCTACTCCGCCCTCCTTGATCGTAGTGTATCATAGTTTAACGCCGCAGCAAAAATGGAAGTCTGAGACTCGTTCGTGTGATTGACAATATCTGTCAATTACTTTTTGCGGAAATGGACCTGTCCGCCCACTCGGTTCAATCCGTAGCCAATCGTTGTGCTCTATGTTCTGTATTAGTGATCAAATCAAACATGCTTAATACCACGTGACTAATTGATCGCTTTTTCTTTGTTATAGGTCACATGCCGCAAGAAAGGACGTGCCTGTCAAAGTCCGAAGAAGAAAATGAGAGAGAACAACAGCAGAAAAAAGCAAAAGGTAAAAGGCAAATAGACTGGTCTACGGATTGGAGTTGAACTGCCTGCGCACAGATGAAGATCTCTCTCAGTGTTTTCATGTAAAGTTCATAAAACACGCGACTTAGCGTTCAATTGCTGGAATTGAAAACATTGTGTACCTTTGATCCACTTTGTCGATCAGTCTGGAACGATAACGCAGAAAAAACAACAGAATGACAAAACAAGCAGGGGAGGAGTGATGATGAAGGCCTTTAAGATGAATCCTTTCCATGATATGAATCCTGTCGGACATAGGGTTCGTGGCAGCTGCATGTCGGGAAGGATAGGTCGCGATAAGAGCTTACTTGTGAAAGTCACAGCCTGATCCAGTTTTACCAAATACGGCATCCTCGGCATTCAGTTTCCCATTCAAACGATTGCGTGCTCCATAAGCTATGCCGAAATAGAGCAATAGTTATTTTTACTTTCATATCGGCATAAACTGATGCAGAAGATCAGACAGCTGGGCTTTTTTTTTTATAATATCAGTTCATTCCGTCAGCTGTTACTTATGTTTCATACTGCAAACAAATACAGGATACACATGGCGCAGCAATAAAAGTTTACTGATCTGTAATTGTTTTCTTCATCAGCTTATACGGAACAGCGATAGTCTATGGTCTATAACTCATCGATCGTATGATACATCAAGTACAGAGTAGTACTAGAGAAAGAAAGACCGAAGTTACATTAGCTCCATCCACGACTGCATTGATCCGGAGTGATCTAGTCTGGTGAACCAATCAATGTCCATATATGAACACCTCTTTAGGGAGGATTCGGTCTTCATTTCCACGTGTGACTGGATGTGTACCTCGAGATTCTAACGGAGAAACGGTCCTTCTCAGTTACCCCAACCAACATCGACGGGTTATCTTCAATCTTTCCGAGTTCCTTAGATTTCGTTTCAGATGCAGAGTCGTAAGGATCGTAACCTGTTGTAGCACCCTTCTTGAACTGTTAGATCATACCTAACTGACATGTAAGGCTAAATAATGAATAAATGAACTTGCTCTGCAACAAGGGAAGCAGGATGTGAACGTGAACGAATCGGTCTACAACTGTCTCTTGCCTAAGATATCGGAACTCGAAATACTGTAATGCACTTAATAGAACAGCCCCTGCCGAACAATAAGTAAAAACATTGCCTGATCCTACCGCTTCATGCCTGCATAACACTGTAATCAATGGCCACTAACTTCTATGGTAATCTGCATCTCTGCCTAGAATTTGTAGTGTATCTTTGAAGAGCCTATTTGCCATCGATCAGATGTTAAATAGGAGTTCTATCGAGAAATACATATTGTCACTCTGTC
Organism: Apophysomyces trapeziformis B9324; assembly: GCA_000696975.1. Classification (NCBI taxonomy): domain Eukaryota; kingdom Fungi; phylum Mucoromycota; class Mucoromycetes; order Mucorales; family Mucoraceae; genus Apophysomyces; species Apophysomyces trapeziformis. Next base: position 169,709 of record JNDP01000948.1, read on the forward strand.
ATATATATTTCCAATCGGCGATAAAACACCTATTTCATGCTCTACATAGTAAGACACGATCGGAACCAGCAATAATCTTGGCCTCGCATAATATTCGATAAACTTATACATCAACAATATCTTTTGGCATTTAGGTTAGGGTTTTTTCAATAGCGGTCAAAGAACGTGCATCATTTGCTTCGTTGTCAGAATGAGGTGATCTTAATGAAAAGATGAAATGCAAAATAGAATATAGAATAAAATACTAATTACAAGGAGGGATAACGACTAGATGCAAATTGAAAGGAATACAATGCAAAATGTATAAAATGAATACATATTTACACTACGGCTGTGGTAGAGGTGTATATCTCGTTGTAAGATGGTAGCTGACTGGACTCATACAGCGGCAAGGCGTTCTCATACTCCACGGATTTCATAAAGTGTGGTTTAGGCATAGAGTTGACTTGGCTACTGTCCAGCTGATGCTGCTGAACATAAACACTGTATACTTGGAGATCTTCCGAACAACGGATACCATAACCGAGCGTACCGATGTTAACTGGAATGTCTTCGAACTTTAGATTAGACGAGAATAATCCCTTCCTTTCGACTTCAACTCGTAGCTTATAGGTAACGGAGGCAAAGCTGCTGTAACAGAGTGAAGGTGTCACATCCACGGGAATTTGCAGAGATATTGTTCTTGTCGATTCAATAGCCTCAATAGCAGAGCATATTATCTTCGTCTCTTCCGGAACATCTTCCAGTATGAGACATTTCGTCGTTTGGTAAAGCTTAACAGATATACGCGTTGCTGGAGATTTCTTCGGGACCAACAAATGGACATTGAGGTCTATAGGATCGCCAGGCACGTAATCCAACGTCGACAACTGCATACTGGCTGTGACATTACCGCGGGAAGTTGTCTTTATCAAAGGCGACTTTAGCAAACACGTCTCGAGGAATGGCATACAGGTGATGTTCCTGAGGGCGATGGCGGGCGCGGGCTTGCAATCAAGGTTAGCAACTAGTTCGAAACGACAGCGATAGTAAGTGTGGTCTGCAGAAGGAGGGAAATTGACAAGTGGCATTTGAATAGTAAATGGAAACCGATAGGTCGTCTCGCACAAACGTTCTGGTATTCCTTTGCTGTCCCACAGAACCAACTGAACGCCAAATATCTGATGCTGTTTGAAGCGGAAAACACCAGGGCAAGATTCAAAAGCAGGTATACTTTCGATGGCACGGAAACCTAGTATGAGACGTTCTGCTTTGACAGGACCAGACAGACGAATATGAACAGCACCTATATAAAAAGAAGTATGTTTAGGCACCTCCTATACTCTACCGCTAGGCATACCTTGGAATACGGAACCAGGGCCATAGACAGGTTCATCTTTGATAGCCCAACCAAACTCAGGCAGGAGTGAGATAGAGATTTTAGGGGTGTTGTGTGCGTTAGGCATCTGTGTATATCTTCAGTTTTCTCTAAGTTCAAGCTCAGGGTATTTATTTTCTAGTCTGGGTTCGATTTGTTGCTGCGGCGCCTGTGACCCATTGCTTGCACGTTACTCATTTCTCGCGTGGGGACTTGTACTCTCTTACGGTCAATGCAGATTTAACTGACATTGAAAACTTAATCCCAGTTTAGTCTCCAGTGGCGCAGCATTTGAAAGAAATCTCGGTATTTGAAAGCCAAGACACGCCAAGCTGAAAGTCTTTATAGTCGCACAACACCCCGGAACCGGGTCTCACAATGACAAAGCTTCCAAAAACGAATCCCTACGTGTATGCCTTTCACACTGTATGAATTATGTAACACCATGTCTATTTTAGCAACACACGCATACTACGTCCATTCACCACTCATACTGTCTTCCATCTCACCGACCATTGCCGATTTGGCACGACAATAACTTACTCTGTAGTTGCATAGTATTATACCTATCCGTACTGCTAAGCTGTCATAAAGAAAAAGGCATAACTGGGCAACATGTTTTGAGATAGCTTGCATCAAATCTGCAGAACTCTCACTGTTACCTAATGCATTAAGGGACACGTCAGGCTGAGCTAAAACTGATCCATGGGATCCCTGCCACCAAACAAAATTGACACTCTCCGTTTCGCCTATAGCTGTGCTAACTTTTCATTACGAAGCTTATTCTCGGCTTACTTTAAGCGGAACGGCGTTTGCTTGTTTATCCATCCATATCCGTATGTCACATATTAGGTATCTATCTTGCATTCAGATGTAAACTTTTGCCGGAACGCATTTTGATTTTTTTGGAGTAGCAAGACTTCAGACGGTGTACACGATAATGATTTGCCCTCAAGATCCAAGTGGTTAGTATCAAGGGCCTTTGATCGATTTTTGGAACAAACAGTGCTGCTCACTGTTCATAGAATGAGCTTAGATTTGAGACCTCTGCTCAGTCGGATCAGCATCCTTTGCCGAGTGTAAGTGACACGATCCAACGAAATTAGGAGGGGTACGCGTATTTAGTGGGATTGAAAGAGAAAAAGATGTCTCTTTTTTCTCCCTTTTAGAAGAACAGACTATAAATTCCAGAAAGCATTCAAAGATTATAGTAACAAAACAGCCATCGTTCGTACTTCTCTGTCCTTTCCACTTATACGAGCTGCCATTTAAACAGTAACAACGACTGACATCACTAATGCCAAGCATAGTCTCCGTGATTGCCAGATCCATTTGTACTGGCTAAACTGGCTTGCAAGCATTTCTCCCCATATCAAGGTATATACTTTTTAATTGAAGCAAAACCCGAGAACAGAATGGTTTAACGATGAAACGGATATCAGCGAACGCAGTAACAATACCAATGACAACATCGATGTAATAAGAGGTAATGTATAGGGTAGTGTAAACCTACGGATCAACGTATTAGCTCCAATTTTTAACCTGCGGAGCAATCTAATTCTGCCGAAATACAATTGGTAAGCTTCTAATATGATTAGACACGTGTACAAGATAGCAGGAATCTTCTCCGCACCTATCGTATTACAGTCTGGATTGGCAACAAACAGTATAGTCATCGCAAAAATAGGGTATAGCTCAATAATAGCAATGTAAATAAAAAAAAAAAGCATTGCCAAATAACGAGATAAATAAAGTCCTGCTTGAATGTGTTGAAACGGCCCAAATTGTAGCCTCTTCGCTCTGTGTGAGTATAGATGGGTTCATTACATTTCGCAAAGGAACAAGTGCAACTGGAAAGTTGCGGAATTCGCGCTGCTTCTGTTTACAATCTTGTTTTAAACTTGCGATAGTTTAACGTAATTTTCAAACAGGAATTCCTGTCTTATATGGTTCATCCATTTTTTGCTTCCAGAGCCAACATAGACTACATAATCGTTATTCTCTGATAAACATGACTGGTACCCGGGAGGAAGCATAACCGATATTTGGAGCTTGATTTTAATTTCAGTCAAGTTTGATGCCCCTATTACTCAGAGTAGATTCTATCGGGTTAGGTGCGTAAATATAGAATCGCAGAATTAGTCTGAACTACCCATTTGTGCAATTCGCTGTTAAAGAACTGTTCCATTGTTTCATAAGCAAAACAATTAGCAAGGTCTTGCTGCCTGAGAAAATGCTAAATATTGCTATATGAAACTATTCTAGCATGTAAACTTGATGGATGATTCAGTATATTATGGTTGCATATAAGCCTTTACAATTTCCTATAAATCACTTAGCGTCCAGATTGGCACACCACTACAACAACCTTGCTTCCAAGAGACTAGCCTACGTCGTGCACATTATCCTTTATTCAGGCCTGCTTGTTATGCTATTAAACACCAAGGCAGCATGGGGAGGACGTTTCTGACCAACCAAACACGCAATATGGTTCAATTTTTCTCTGGGGACAACAGCAATGGTTAAAGCGCAGCTTCGCCGACTTTCCCCGCATATGCATAAAGCAATGGGACGGGAACAGGTACCAGGAAAACGCACGGCCCATTTCAGTCAGTAATACCTCTGGCTAGATGGTATATAACCAGCCTGAAAATGAGGAATATGCAAACGGCGACGCAAATGTCATGAAAAATTTAGCGCCTAAGTTTCTCTGTACCTTTGGTCATTAACAAAACTGCTGACTGACGTAAACAACAGTCAGACCCCGGAAAGATATCACTTCCGCAGCAAACATGGAACGTCCGCCTGTATCGCTTAACTTGCATTGCGCTTGAGTGTTTCTATCTGGAAGGGGGACGTTGAGTGGAAAGAAGACGCTTCTCTCGAACGACTTGGATTTCAAAAAACCATAGAAGACCTTTAATGAAATAAAACTATGACATATCTTAATTGAGCGATTTTGTTCTACTTTTTTTCAAATTACATGTTCATATACCGGAAGCTCACAATAGCGCAGGCAATGGGAGGTAATTGCGGTTGCTCAAGCATTGTCTGATATACCGCAATTGGCGTTCAAATCCGATTTGATACGTGCTATTTGTCCTAATCTATAGGGCGCTGCACCAACGTTTGTTGGCGTGACATGTCGAAGACGCAGAAGAGTTCGACCAACCTAAGGTCAGATCCGTACAGTACTAAATGCCCCCTTTCATGCTCTTTAAGATTTTTAAACGGCATTTTGTATCCGTATTTGATACTGCCATTTTAAATAACAACGACGGGACCCATAACCAGACCTTACTTCGAAGGAAACCAAGGGAATAAAACAGTTTTAGCTAACCTATATGCGCTTCATTATCCATTTTCCTGTATGTACCTGCTACTATGCATCTGCTGCGTGTGCCTTCTGCCCATCATCAGTCCGATCCGCGGATCTGACTATAAAAGCCTAATAGCAATCGAATCCAAGTTTTATTTGCTTTGACTTCATTGTACAAAATGAGAAATTGACTTTCCAATAAGAACAAATTGACTATAGCAGAAACTCGGGCTATATGGCTAGTAGTGGGCTTAAACAAGATGGGAGATACATCGAACCCTCTGTAGGGCTGTGCCACCTTGCTTGCTGTACCCCCGCATGATGATCGCGGCCCTCTTTCATGGCCCTAAATCTAGCCATCTCAGCTCCCTGACAAGTCGATCGGTAACCACTACGGTATGTTTTCGTTCCATCCGGTCCGTTCCGTTTTTGCTTTATTTCCGTGGCCACGGCCTAATACACCGTGTTCTAGTCTCACCTAACTTCTTTGGCTGATACCCTATCGATTCATGGTTGGCTGTATTGGTTTGATCCAATCAGAGAAATCGAGCTGGTACTACTTTGTTAGATCACCCAGGTATGCTGGACTGTGGGGAACAGGTAAACACCCAATGACAGAAATGGCAATCGTTTCCTCTTATATCAGCGGCAATTTTTTTTTTGTTTTCTGATAAGGTCGATGTCTCCAGCTTTTGCTTGATCTGTCAGCCATACAAGTCTACATTAAAGTCTCCCAGACATGACTTGCGATGTGTAACTTCATTACCGTCAACACTGCGATTTTACTTTGATTGACTTTTGGAGCGATATGTTATTCTACAGAGAATACTTTATGCCCAATGTTGCAAAAGCTTGACGGATTTCCATTGTTTTACGGGCCATGTTCTGGTCCCCTGCTGAGCACTTTAATCTGATGTCATTTTAAGACGTTTATGAATGGGACAATCAAAGTATTCTACTTTCAACATCCGCTATCGATATTTATTTATGCGCCGTTCCATAGTTCTAATCAACATGTATAATACATGGGGATTAACAATTTCTGTCAGAGATCATCCATATTCTCCATGTGTAACTAAACACCCGCCAAGGTGTGCCAAGGGCGATCCTCTCGGCATAATCATTGGTCCTCTTGAGAGGGGCCTTGATGGCTTCCTCTTACTGGCGGACTTGGACAGAAACAAGCTTTTCACGCGCGTCTTCGGCCATACAGCATCACCGGCCTGAATTGGGTTACGTATGCATGATGTACTATTCAAGCAACATGAGTAATCCTGTACACACAAAAGTCATGTCACACCAAAGATGGTATTACGAATGCGGATTACTGTCGCGTGAGCATGGCGAGTGCTTATATCTCCAGGAACCGGAATTCTTGTCCAATGAGAATCTTCACTTGCCAAGCGGGTAAGTCCACTTGGCAACGTCATATATATATCAACGCGTCATTCTTGCTTCATCCACTTACAACACAATACCCTTGACATGCCCCGCACCTCTTCCAGACTCTCTATTATTCTTTTGCCTGAATTTGGTTGGTCAATCCAAGATCAACCTGTCTATGGGCCTGGATCAGTCTTTCAAGGTAAATACCTGAAGCATCTTGATAACGTACATACGAAATAATAAACTAAATCATGTATTCATTAGGCTTTGTTCAACTGGATCTGGAACAACCTATAATGGCTGATCGTGTCCGTCTCGTATTCCACGCTTCCGAATCCACCTTTGAGCGTGGATATCATGAACAATTCTTTGGTACTCAGCGTGTCCTTTGGGATAGCAAGGCAAATGGTGCTCTTCTTGAGGAGCCTTCCTATCGGTTTTATTTTACTATTCAAATGCCTTTAGTACAATTTCCACCGTCTATTCAAACAGAGCAATATCGCTGTGCCTTTCGACTGACAGCCCATCTTGATCTGCCAGGGAATCAGTCTATTCAAGAACAGAAGCCAGTACTCTATATGCCATTTATCGAAACATGCCTGCTCAAAACGCCATTGGAACTCAGAGACACAAAACACGACACGACCGCCATATTCAAAATCAATGCACTAGATTATGTCCCAGGTGATAGAATCACCGGTAGCCTGGAACTCGATAGAGAGGCCACCAACGTCTCGGTGAAGTTGGTACAGATTTCCGCATTGCTCCAGGAGAACAAGCAGTGTAGCAAGGTTGTGTCTTCAAACACGCACAAGCTAAGCCAACCTCGCATGCAAGTTAGTTTGGAGCTACCTCAAGACATAGCCCCTTCTTTCAGTTATGGTCGTGTCATATCGATCTCGTACAAATTGTGTGTCAAGATAGAACACAAAGGCGCATTTCGTCTAAAACAGTGGGCATTTGAACTACCGATTACTATTGGAACTCTGGGCTATGGTATCCGTGCGTCCGACGAGCTTCAATTATATACTTCTTTCCGAAGCGTATTTGATATTAGTAATAGCTCTTCCGGTCCATCGCTACCTGTACCAAGATTTATGCGAGCTATCGAATACGAAGAGTCTCTACCTGTCTACGTAGCTGAACGATTACCACCCTACAACGACATCATTATGTCCTAACCTTTTCTGTTTTTCTAAACTTTCACTGTTCCTTCGTTTCCAGCATTGTTATATACCGTCATGCCCAATTTCTTTTGTTTTTCTCTTTTCTGTATATGTCTTTCTTTAAAACCCATGTATCATCACAATATGCGCAATGTATCCTTACGAGAGCAAAGATTATGACTTGTCTTTTCACATTTCAACATAATTGTAAATTATGCGACATCCTAATATAAGCGAGTCTTGAATGATAAAATTTTGAAACAACTATGTATTCGCCGGTAATATTGCTCCGTATCTATACTGTTGCAGCTGAAAAAGTAAAGAAGGCGAGAATAAAAAGCATGTTGAAGCCTTCCTGTAACCATACTTCTTGAAGAGTAAAAGAACTAGACTTTAATGAACGTATTTTTGGAGGAATCGTCGATGGAAATCTGACCGCAACATGTCATTGACAAAACGCTTCTTGGGTCTTTCGTCCAAGCCTCGTGCTTGATTCTTGAAAATGACATCGTCGTCCCATCTTGGGTTTTTTTTTTTTTCGTATATCAGTTAACGCAATTATGCTTGTCTGGCTTCTTACCGTCTCTTAACACTGAAATCGCGTTTCTCGTCTCCAATCTGCAATAATGGATTGCCAGTCAAAGCTTCTTGCTCGCGCTTTGCTTCTTCTTCTTCCGCTTTTTCTCGTTCCTGTCTTTCTTTCTCTTCGGCACGTTCTTTCCTGATCCGCTGCAAAGTAGCTAGCAGCTCTGCTGTGTTGTCTTCATCGTCGTCATCATCATCATCGTCCTCACTATCAATACACCTTCATAAGAAGAGGGAATTCCTATTTTCGGTACCAATATACTTGCCTACTACTACTACTTTCGTCGCTGTCGCTCTCTCCACCGCTAGCGTCTCGATCCAGTGCAGCCATCTTTTCGGCTTCTTGCAATAGTTTTTGCCGTTTATCATCGTCCTTTTCTGGCGCTGTAAGGAATCGATCGGTGGCTGGTCCGCTTTCATTCTTCGATTCAAAGTATTCCTGTTCAGCTTTTCGTAATTCCTCCTTCAATCTTTCTCGGTCTCCGATCTCATCAATCGTTCCTTGACCGGGTTGTCTATTTGCAAAAAGAAAATCAGCATCGTATATATATACATGTATCAGTACTATCCAGAACCAACATACCGGAATTTGAGTTTGGTATGTGCAGCAAGATCACGAGAGCTGTATTGATAACTGGGAGCTTTATTGTCTTTTCCTCGGGCGGGATCGAAGGTAGGACGAGCAGCTGTGGTCTGTTGTAGATATGATTTAATACTGCGGTACGCATGAACTCACTAATTAAGGCTTACCATGTTGAACTAGGAAAGAGATGGCTGAAATGCAATAGCTAGGCAGTTAATGGTGCACACATGATTATTTCGCGAAAAGGGGTCCGAAATTCGGTTGAACCTAGCAACACGTCACCGTCCGGTTGACCGGACTCTGCTAGGCAAACTTGTTGCCGAACTGGCAATGGAGAGTCTCAGGAATAGACACAGACCTGACAATTCCACCAATAATCAATGAGTTCTACACAAAATGCATCATAACTTTTTCAGCAGCATTAGGGAGATCTATCGAAATGCGAAACGCATATATATGAAGATAACTGAGTGTCTCACAAAGCAATATGACAATGCATTAGATATGTCTGCCAAATCTTTGCTTTACCGTATGGCACTAACCATCAGGTAGAACCAGTAAAAATTATCAGCATTATAAGTAGGAGCCTTTCTTGTTTAGATACAATCTTGTTTATTTGCTGCAAATCAATGGTCTTGCGCAAGGATCAGGACGGAGAAATGCAAACGACTAAACAAACCTTCATGATCGTTTAGCGGCTAAATTCTGCTATTCTCAGTACCTCGAATAAAGTTGATCAATATTCGTATTTGTTCGACTAAAGCACAACAGCTGCTCCAGTTTCGAAAGATGGATGTTTCCTTAACTGCATAAGTAAATGCTAGTCCTAATGTGGATCGATAAGTCTGAATTGATGCTGGATTTCTAAAGAAATGCCGCCTCATCTACGTTTATGCGGATACAAGCAATGAGACGGCAGAAAGCAGACGGAAGGCAGCAGGAAAATGGACAAAACACAGCTATATATTGACATATATATGTTGCTCTCTAATAATCGATTCATTTCCTCATTTTATGTGGGTTCGATACGAGAAGCATATACAGAGGATGCTTATATATAAGAAAGAGCATATTGGAATACGCAGCCTGGCACCCAATGGATGATGTAGAGTAATGTTTACCATGGATAAAGAACAGAAATAACCCTTTAAATACAGTGTCGTGGTATAGTACGCAGTTTATACCTTGAAGTCACCTACAAGATATTACCAACAGCTAACGAAAGAAAGATAGCGATGCCTATGATTGTATGTAATATCACGGCTTTCTAACGAATTTGATCGACGAAACGTTGTTGTCCATCATGGCTTCCACGGCGTCCTTAGTTTCCTCCACATCAGCTGCGACTAAACGCATGTAACCATCCAACACCTCTGTATATCCGTTTTTTATCCGTACGCTCTTTCCGATAGTCAAGCCTGAAGATCATTTGAATCATGTCATAAACGGAACAGAGCAAATGCTCCTTACCTGATGTAGTTTTAATGATGATACAGCCTGTCTCGTCCCCGGCAACGTACTCTGATACGCAAATACTGCCTTCCGCTTCAATCTGGTCAGTTAATCCCAACCAAGCGCTCCATAGATTAAGACTCACATAGTTCATCAGACGTTTCTACCGAAACTAGCAATTCCACCACTTTGACAACCAGTTCAACACCCCATTGATCTGGATGTAGAGAAGCGACTTTGTTATGGAGATTTGCTATGGCAAGCTTAAATCATTTCGCTCCTCTCTAATAATTGTTTACCAGGTATCATAGCAAACAAACAGAACGCGTGACGCTGAAATGGTTACTATTGCATTTGAAGTGTCTCGGGCCCTTTCTTTGAACGTCACCTGAAGAAATGCGCTATTCTAAGTGAAAAGCTTCAGAATACGTAGCCGAACTGATCGATCCCTAATGAGCAGCGTTTTTTCACCACGCTCGGCTGGGTACGTTCTTTTCGCTATATTCTTATGCAAGTGTAGCCAAGACGGCATGTGGTTCCTCGTCGTACGGTTGTAGAACGATAGCTTAATTTTCCTCGGGCATGGTTATTCTATTGCTAAACGCATGGAAGTTCTCCGTTTTCTTGGTTTGAAATATAATCTATACTTTTCTCGTTTATTTCGCTCCCCTGGCGTAAACTATGAAACTAACAATCTTTCAATAACAAACAATTTTTTGGGTATCATTACAAGCGTATTCACAGCCACCTGGTAAATTACATGGATAATGTATACCGTCATGCAACACATACTGCATCTCAAACTTTTACTCCGTGATTCCTGAGTCTCTTTGGTGGAACATAGTCACTGTTGCCAGAACGATTTGATTCACTTTTACGTAACAGGCGCTACTGCAATGATGATTAATACGGGTTGCTTCGTATTCAACGGGATTGAATTGAGGAATAGAGAGAGGAACTACTTACCGTTTTCTATACTGTTCGTCCAAATGCATTGGATTCCATTATGATCGAAAAATTGTTTCTTTGTCCACCATCCTTCCCAGGCAACAATTTTTTCTTCCATTCAATGGTTTTGTTCGGTATGCCCTTTAGTTCGAAAAGATAATATGCTAGCTTGTTGGAAAAATGATGATGGACACACCGCGAGTAGCCGATTGAGGACATCATTGATAACAGATGTTCATGAGACATATATCTAGAGTTATTCAAGCATGGCAACGGCAGGACCAGAAAGAGGAGATGAAGACGGTCCTTTTGCACAGGGGAGGATAAGAAATATCTGGTATGAAGAAGCATCCGTCCTGCAAAACTAAAGTTAGCAATGGACACCGTTTGTTTTGTAATGCTTCTACCTCGGTCTTTAGGATCTCCTACGAAATTGACAACGAGACTCAGACATACGATATCATACTTTTCTTCCGGTGGGTTCAAACATAAAAAGTCATGCTTTTCAATGTCAGGATGCTGCGGATTTAGATCGATTGGTCTGGCTTTTATCCACGATTCGTATGATTTATAATTGTCTGGAGCAACTGCTCCCACATCCAGAATCTGAATAGGTCTAGTCGCGCTATCAAGAAGCTCGCCACATTTTTCTTTGAGCGTCTTTATGAGCCATTTTGAAGAATCTCCTCCCCGTTTCTTGCTTTGTCCCAGTTGCGAGGCCTTCTGATACCAGTCCAACCCGCCCATGGATTGCATTTCCGCCTCAATGGCAGCTTGTCGTTTACGCACCTGGTCATTCTGCTCGCTCGAGTGTCGGCATTTGGCGAGCTCTTTATTTAAAACATGAAAACGTCGAATCAGACGTGCTGTCTCAACAGAAGAACGTTTGAAAGGCTTTCCTTCTTCGGTGCGCTTTGCTGTGATCGGTAATTTCTTTTTGGCTTTACCCATCGATCAAGTTTGAAGGGTCCATCAGACGTCCGAAGATTTTGTATTTTCAGCGCTTAAATTGAAGTCACGAATGGGTTTGCCCGCCTTTTCCAGGACCGGTATGTTGTAATGCAGCACTGTGGCAGACAACTATTGTTACTGGATTTTGTGGAATTATTCGCAAAGCTTGTATGTTTCTTTGCGTCAAATGAACGTCAAAGCATTCGCTGGAGAAAAATTTAATTTGTGTTACAGGTATTTAGTAAAGCATAAACCTAGAGAGCCAAGACTACACTTACATTTTCATTATTATGGCAAGTCGTTATCTCAAATTCTTGTTGACGCCAGGAACATTTCAAGCGTTTACAAACAAAGCCATGGTGAGTATCGCCCTCAATACTTTATTAGGAAAGTTTACCGGTGCATACAGCTACAATAAAACATTTCAATATGTCATACGAACTCGTAAAATATGATTAACTTACCGTAGAAATCCGAATCTCTCGAGGAGAACCGGCATTCATAGCTGTGATTTTTGTTGATATAGGTCATGTTTGGGTATACTGATGGGAGATATGGTCGGCAGTTCGAACGTTTAGCAAAGTCTTTTGCTTGCACGAATTACATACCTGACTTACATGTTCTGGGGTATCTCTTTGCGCCTACTCCATAATATTGCACGTTGAAGCGTAGGGTATACTTGCACTGCCGAATATTTATTTTGTTTCAATTATATAGTGATCTACACGATCGAAATCGAAATGGTTTTGCAGGGAAGTCCAGCAATTTCTTCATGAATCTTTCGAAAAAAATAAACATGCCGTTCAGAAATACCAGCTCTTACAAGGAACTTCATTACGAGCCCCTGAGGATACCCAGAAATATTTCACGCCAATCTTCAGAAGGCTGCAGAGATCAGTCCATTGTACGATATGCAGCCACAAGAGAAGCAGATTCCTTTGATTCTGCGTGCTGAAGAAGACGTTGTCAAAAAGAAAACCACTTGTTAGCAAGGCTAATTCTCAAGTGCTCAGTTTGAAGCCTAAGTTTTCCTGCGTTGTTGTTGATAACAACTCTGAGGAACACGACTACTTCGTGCCTGACATGGATAGCTGTCAAATTGGCTCAATAATAATGCTTTTATTATGATCTTTTGCGTTGCTATGTGTTATCGTTGTAAACGGAATGAGCGCATGTCTGCGAATGCTGTTGAGCTGGTGAAAGTGGTGCAATTTAATAAACTACACCACTAAAGTGTTAAACTAGGTCATTTTTGCTAAAAACGATGTTCTTGGCGCCAATAGCTGGTGCGAATGCACGATCAGAATACACACTCATAATGTTTGGCATTGTCTACACGCACTTCAGAATAAGATTATGTTGTCCACTTTATCAGAACTAAGAACGAGCTTTCTTTTTGAATTTTGTTTGTATACGGTTGCCATTAAAGAAGCTTTGTACATGATAATTAATTGATAAATTAAGATCAACTTACGAACTAATCAATATTTAGCGTTTAATGAAAGCCATTACTTGCCTGCTTATAATGTGATTTGGATTAAGTAAAAGTGTCAGGTCATACAGCTAAATTGCCATAGAATGTGTTTTCAAACGTTGTTATATACAGTATTAAAATGTAAACTTCCTTGACTAATATGTATAGTTATAGATATCCTAAATTGTCTGCTATAATTGATAAAGACAGTGAATAAACATCTATGAATTTTTTGTTCTTATATAAGTATAGCAGTAAGGCACGCATTCACTTTGAAGTTAAAATCTTAACATTAAGCATAAATCCAATAATTGGAGACAGTGATGGAATTCAAGACCAAGTAAAGGAAGTGTATTAGTGTCAAGTGACGTTACTGAAGTGTACACGGCCGTCGCTTTTTTGGGGATTGAAGTGCGCCAGTGAAGTGCGCGTAGACGATCCCTAACCCGCACCAGGCATGTCATTATCTTTTACAAAAATAACGCTGTATAACGTTGCGATGAAGTAGTTGACTCTAATACGAGCCAGTTTCATCATCTCAATACACATATACAGGAAGGCACTTCTTCCATTGATAACAATAACATACAGCAATATAACAAATTGCAATATAATCCAATATCTATTAAAGCAATTGACAGCTATCAGTGTCAGGCACGAAGCACTCTTGTTTGTCAGACTTGTCATCAACAACAAGATAAAAAACTTTAGCCTCCAGAGCGAGGAATTAACCTTCCTGACAAGTGCTTTTGCTTCGGTACTTCCTCTTCAACACGCACCATTACAGGAATCCGTTTCTCCTACGGTTGCATGTTATACAGAGTAATGATCTCCATATGCATGTGGACCATTCGCGCAAAATCATCCTTCCTATCCTCCGGAACGCGTCACCCAGCCTCTTGCAATACCCGCATGGCGTAGCCTTGCTGATGCCAAAGCTGACACTCCTATAGGGCATGTTCTATCTCGCCAACTAAATTGAAGAAGCTGCTTGACATCTCTGGAGAAACGGCCAATTTTGTACCCTTTTTGGTAAGCATTCATTCACAAGGTATCAAATCCCATTTAACAAAGTGTTTTTATTTTTCTAGCCTGGTATGATTGCATTGCAAAGATTCCTGGGAACCTTCAGCGATGGTCAGCCCACCTGGGTGATAGGGAGTAATGCTGGTTAAAGCTGATTTTCCCATACCCACTTATAAAGTGGTAAGGCAGTAGGGACCTGCCATTAAGCTAATCTGTTCAACACGGATTTGGGCACTGGGGTCTGGCATTCTTAAGCTGTTCAGCACAGCGAGTTATCGCCTCTGGGCGTCACAGGTCAAAAATGATTCAGTGATTCGATGTTTCTTTTACTCACGGCCTTCCCGCCGAACTTTTATTTCTAAATGATGACGTATCTGGTGCCGATTCCTGGGTGCGAATAGCTGGTCCCATAGGAACAGCAGTGGAGATTGTCGACTGTAACCAATAAACATGGGAGAATCCAGAACTGAATTGCTTGCTTGGCTAAACGATTTATTGCAAATTAATTATACCAAGGTTGAACAGGCTGGAACAGGTAAATGATACACGAACGTCTTTAAAGGAGGTGTCGTAGAAAGCGGAACAATAGCAGTTCTTGGCGCGGTCGTGTTCCATGATGAACTTTTGGAAATTAAACATAAAGTATTATTTTTCACTTAATAGGCGCAGCTTACTGCCAAATTATGGACTCAATCTTTGGTACGTATACAAGAACGAAGTATTCGGGAAAACCTTAGCAAGAATGTCATAGGCGATGTCCATATGAGTAAGGTCAAGTTCGACACGAAACACGAGTACGAATATATTGCCAACTACAAGGTTCTTCAGCACACTTTTGACAAGCACAAGTACGTTGCATATAACTTGGTCAACGTTATGCTCATATATTATTTTCACTACACCTTTTCCTTGCTAGGATTGATAAGGTATGAATTACCAATAATGCGTGAATTTTGTTGATCGGACTATTTATGCGTTTTTCTTCCAGGTTGTTCCCGTTGACCGTCTTTTGAAATGTAAATTCCAAGATAATCTCGAGTTTATGCAATGGGTCAAACGTTTTTGGGATCAGAATTTCCCTGGAGGCGCTTATGATGCTGTTCAAAGACGAAAGGGCGGAGGACCAAAAACAGCTACTCGATCCGGAGTGTCCAGTGCTGCACGCAAGCCTGCTACAGGAACAAGTAGGGGAAGAAATAAGCTATGTAGGGTTTAACGGATGATTGACGTTCCATAACAGCTCGCACCGCAAGTCGGGCAACCTCAGGTCGTCTTTCCTCAAGCAACGCCAGCAGTAGTGCGCTAGATAACCACTCTGCTTCGATGATCATCGACCTGAACAAGCAGATCTCGGAGTTGAAAATGACTGTGGATGGACTGGAAAAAGAACGCGATTTCTACTTTGGCAAATTGCGAGACATTGAGATTTTGGTGCAAGATCAGTTGGAAGCAGTGGAGCCGGAGCATGAAGACGAGCATGCAGAAGTACCTGTGCTGAAAGAAATCCAAGCAATTCTGTACAGTACAGAGGTAAGAAATTGTTATCAACACTAAGAAGATGCGAACTGTTTATGGTGTAGGATGGATTTGAGGTGCCGCCCGAGGAAGAACTTGCTCAAGATGAATACGAGGATGAGACATTCTAATTGTATGAAATACCAAATAATGTATACTTCTTTCCCCAAAAGACACCGATATCCCCTGATTCGCGTGATAGAGATTAAACTATTGCAAGGAGAAACGCCAGTTTTACAGTGATAAACGTTAGCTCCAGATTTATTAAGAACAAAAGTATTTACAACCCATATGATGTTTAAACTTTCCTAGTATCTGTCCAGATCCTGTGCGAATAGAAAACGTGGCCGCAATTTGAGTTTGACAGATATCTGACACTGCTTTGGACTCAAATTTGGGAATGGTTTTAGCCGCAGGACATTCCACATATTTACGAGATATTAAAGATCTATAACCCTATCAACTTGTCTACGGGTACAATATGGCATTAGATTTTCAATGATTCTTTCATTTTTCTTTCTTAGTTTCTCTTTTTATTGTCTACACTGTCTTACGCCGGAACGAGACTACCCAACTATGCATTCCAACTGCACGTCATTAAATGAATTCTTTGTACAGGAAGCTTGTTTTCCCGTTATGAAAACTAAATGCGAATAATTAAGCTTGAAAGTATACTATGCGTGCTGTCCCTGCAGCTCATGCTGCGAAACAATCCATGCATTTATGGCAGTTGTGGGGATACATCAATCTCTCCCTCGTAAAGCTCTTATAATGTGTACATTCCCGTAACCTCAGCTATGCTTTTCGGTTCGCTATATGCGTTTCTTTGTGCTCCAGAATACGCTTAGGATACACTATCTCAAAAGATCGAACATGTGCCTGCATCCTTTCTGCTGCCATACCAAGTATAAGATACATGCACTGGTGACTATCCAACACACTTGCCTACCTGACGTAGTCTGATTTGATGCATTTTGGTTTTCCAATCAAGGCAATTATAACTTATTGCAAAAAGGTGTACAATAAAGACATATCATGTTCAATTTATTGGTACAGTTCAGCATTAAATGGCGTGCCAAACAAGTACTCCCAGCTTTTGGGTGGCGTCCAGGAAGTCGAAGTATCTAAAAAGCTATTCGTAATTTATTCCTTAATCATCGATCATTACCTTTGGCGGATTTTAATTCTAGCACAGTATTCAGCATGTTGATGAATTGGATACTATCGGGTACATTGTCTTGAACAAGGTAAGCTGTAGACCAACAGTGGATAGAATCAGAACTTACCACCCTCTAATGCGAAGATAAGGAATAATGTTGTGGGCACATTGGTCTCAGCGAGGCGAGCAAATAGTGGTCGGGCAATTCCTGCACCGGGTAATGCTGGTATTCCTTTCTTTCCCGTTTCGTGCTCTGCTGTTTTCTCCACATTTTCCAAGTATGGAATACTCAATGCATGCGCCCTTTCTGCTACTGCATTAGTAGGTGGATTGGATAGCAATCGGAAAGGCACGCTGACGTCAAAAAACAGCTCAATTACATTGCAATTCTAGAAGCGATGCGCTTACCTGTTGATCTGGACGTCAAGTCGGCGAGTTGCATCCATACTTGTCAATAAAATTACATTAGAGAATTGGTATTTTTCAACGAACGTGACCAGATTATTTATGAATTGTTGGCGCTTATCCTGGACACCGTCGTGTTAACATTGGTTGCTCAACCATGATTTTAAATATCTTTTACCTTGAAAGTAGGCGCTCGTTGCTGTATAACCGTCCAGCGATGATCCTCTGACTGGAACACTGTAAATAAAGTGAACAGCTAGATCATAATACGATCGAAGCTACCTTCTACAGGAACAGCGATGCCGACGGGCTGACCTTCTTCGCGTCCGCCTGCTACCGGCATGACTGCATTATCCTCAATAAATCCGCATCTTTTTAGTTTTAGGGTGTGAATCAGAAGGTCACATGTGAGCTGAGGAACATTTCCGATCGATACAGAAGGCTGAGAAGTAGGATTATAAGTAGTTGCAGACAAAAGCCTAGTGAAGGTTGATCATACCAGAATGAGAGTAGATCCCTTAAATAGCTGTGAATCAAATGTTGTTGCAGGCACAAAAGTATCCATATCGAAAACTTAGACTTCGATTACGCGTCAAAAAGGGTTGCGGTCGCATAGACGCTCTAAATCATGCATTGATCTTGTGATTGGATAGCTGACTGGCCAATCAAAGCTTGTCCATAAAGGGGCACAATGTAAAGGTACGTTTCGAGCATAGACTAAAACAGAAAAAGTAAGCAATATTGGCAGGTCAATCAAGGTTAGCTTGACAGCAACCAGACTTTTAAAGATAGAGTCAGATCGGGAACCCGAAACTATAACCATTGGAACCTGTTACGGGCAACGTTATGTCAGCTTTCTGCAGAACCGTTGAATGAAATGGATAACTCAAAAAGAAATCAGTCTTCTAATGAATTTTTTACTTGATTCCAGGATATGCTAAATATTAGCCGGTCTTGTTGTTCAAGCTTCTATCTTACTGAAAGTAGTGGGGCAGCTTGCGACACTCCGTAAAACAGGAAAATATGACCAACTGATACTACATATCCAGCTGGAAATTGCTGTATCAAAACTTAAGTTTGCTGCTTCCACTTTTGTACTCGCAAGCTTTTAGAAGAGTGCCAAATTTTTACCAATGTTTTACTGCTTTGGCCAATGTAGCCATTATTACTCAATACCGAGAGAATAAGCATACATGCCGTTATTGATGGCTAGGGCTGGAGATACATTAGAAGAAATTGCTGGTGCTCAAATAGAGTTCCATGTCAAGGTTGTTTGCGGAATATTTACAAAACGTGTAGCACAAGCTTCTCGGTCTTACCTATACCGATCTAAAAGGGAAACGGACATAAAGATAGAAAATGAAGGAGAGAATGAAATTGCTGACGAGAGACAAATCTGCTATAGACCCATTACCAGCATAGTACCTTTGCCGGTAATTAACTATGTTTTATACTGCATATGTTATGCTTTGGATTTTGCACATCTGTGTGTGTCATTTCTGCCATACTTAAGTAACACCTATCGTTTCGATACCTGGTCGGTTGTATGGAAACAAAGGCTTTGTTACAGGTACCGTCCCCTCCCCCTGCCCGCTTCACCGGTCAACTCCGCCGTGACCATTCCCAGCCAAAAAAAAAAATTGGGTGGTGCCGATACTTACGAGAGAGAAGAAATGTCGGTTTTCTCAGTGGGATCATGGAATCCAAAGGGCAGACGCCGAGCATTCCTGATGCCGAGAGCATCCCATCCAGACCGGAATTCGAGGCATATAAACCAACACCACCTCCTAACTTATGGACTGTCGTGAAAGAACAAGTCAAGACGAAGGAAGGCTGGTGGGGCGAATTTGACTGGAAAACTATGTGTCTTCCAGCCTTTCTGGTCAAGGAAAAGAAACATGTTCCTTTCTGGGGTCTCAACAGTCGATTGCCTTTGGTGCTTGCCATTATCCTCGGATTTCAACACTCATTGGCCATGTAAGTTGGGGAAAAAGATAACAAGGCACAAGCTCATGCATAAAAAAAAAAATATTTAAAAAATAATAAGGGTGAGTGGCGTGGTCACACCTATCCTTATCATGACAGGCTCAGGACCGACGACACTGAATTTAACAATGGAAGATCAACAATACCTTTTATCTGCCGCCTTGATCACTTCGGCCCTTCTATCTCTGATCCAGATCACCAGATTTAAAATATTTGGCACAGGTATAATCCTGGCATACCCTCGTTTAATTTAGCGAGACTGAAATTGAAGGGAATTTCGCACAGGCTATTACATTGGCACTGGTCTTTTGAGCGTGGTTGGGCCTAATTTTGCTAGTATTCCTGCTACAGCAGCTGTAATCAAGAATATGTATGCCAGTGGCTACTGTCCTACTCAAGTCCTTCCAGATGGCACAATCGAAAATCTGCCCTGCCCACGTGCTTGGGGTGCTATTCTCGGAACATCTATGTTGACCTCCATCTTCGAAATCGGCATGTCCTTCTTGCCACCGAAGACAATCAAGCGTCTTTTCCCACCCATTGTCTCCGGTACAACTATCCTTTTGATTGGATGCTCCGTGATCAGTACCGCATTAAGCGATTGGGCAGGAGGAAGTGGTAAGTGAAACAGAAAGATCAAACGCAAACCAGTCAATATCTGAAGCGACCTATGTTCTTATCAGGCGGATGTGCAGCGATGCCTGCAACTGGGTTTTACTCTAAATGCCCTAATATTGATGCACCTCATGCATTGCCATGGGGAAGTCCTGAGTTTATCGGTCTCGGATTTCTCGTATTTGCAACAATTGTGTTGATCGAAAATTTGGGGTCACCTTTCATGAAAAGCTCACAGGCAAGTAGTAGCAAAAGAAAGAGCGGACAGTTAAGGCTAAATGGAGCTTTTATTTTGGATATCCAGATTGTTATTGGTCTTATCGTGGGTACAGTGGTTGCAGCAGCGTGTGGCTATGTGGATGGTAGTACTATCTCAACCGCACCGTCTGTGACATTTGTCTGG
Organism: Apophysomyces trapeziformis B9324; assembly: GCA_000696975.1. Classification (NCBI taxonomy): domain Eukaryota; kingdom Fungi; phylum Mucoromycota; class Mucoromycetes; order Mucorales; family Mucoraceae; genus Apophysomyces; species Apophysomyces trapeziformis. Next base: position 190,039 of record JNDP01000948.1, read on the forward strand.
GTCAAGACGTTCCCGATCTCTGTCTATGGACCGGCAATCATACCGTTCCTGATTGTATATTTAGATAATATGCTAGAAAGTATCGGTAGGTTTGTCAGGATCCCATTTATAAGTCTAACATGCTCATATCATCGGGCAGGTGATATTACCGCTTCTTGTGATGTGTCCGGCGTTGAGGTTGACGGGCCTCGTTTCCAGCGCCGCCTGCAGGGCGGTCTTCTTGCAGATGGAGTCAACTCCCTTATTGCAGCCTGTATGACTATAAGTCCTTTGGTTACCTTTGCCCAAAATAATGCTGTCGTAGCTTTGACCAGGTAACACAAGGGGAAGGTCCTTAGGATGTTCATGAATTGGCCACCTCCTTACCCGTTGAAATCTTTTTTATCTTAGATGTGCCAACCGTGTGGCGGGCTATTTCTGCTGTTTTTTCATTTTATTATATGGCATCTTTGGCAAGGTTTCTGCAGTTTTCCTGGCTATCCCTAAACCAGTCCTGGGAGGTATGAATGCCTTCTTATTTGCTTCTGTCACAGTCTCGGGTATCCGTATCCTGGCCTACTTGCCTTGGACACGTCGCGACCGGTTCATTGTGACCTGCTCGCTCGCATTGGGTCTTGGTGTCATGCTCGCGCCAGGCTGGTTCTCAAATGTGTTCAAGTACAACGGAGATAATGAAGGACTGAAAGGCTTGATCAACGCGGTGGTAACAGTTGTTAATACTGGCTACTGTATTGGTTCGCTCATGGCGATCTTCTTAAATCTCGTTGTGCCCAAAGAGTGGGGCCCGGAAACGCTACAAGAGTTGGAAGCAAAGGAAAAAGAGGAACGTGATCAAATCCGCGACGGGTTCATCCGAAGTGATACGTTTTCTGAAAGCCATCCACTGCAAGATATGAATAACAGCCCTCAAGTCCGTTCCTAACTAAAAAGGAATGCATTTCTTTTAGATCTGTATGTATTAGAACATACCTCATCCTCCAAGCAACGAGGTTTTTTTTTTATTTAGACATAATCATAGACCTTATAGAATCATAGCAACAAATAGTGCTCAATAATAGACAATCAATTTGAGATTTTTCTCTCTCCTTTTTCTATAGTGCTGAGATAGGTGTATATTCGTCGACATCTCTAAGTTTCTTGTCCGCCATGTGCCAAATCAAATGTCATTCAGCCATGGAAGACAAAGAGGCAAACTTTATTTTATTAATAAGCACAGCTTAGAGTCGTTTGCCGGGAAGGTTGCAGAAAACCACAAGCAGGATAGCAGAGAGAAGGAAGATGATAGTTAAGACCACGATGGATCGTGATACTAAAATATCTTTAACATAAGGTTGACAAATGGTATTGAAACGAAAGGTTGTAGTTTCACTAGGGTTACAACGGCAAAGCAAGAGAGCCTTAATTAAAAAGAGACAAATAAAAGCAGTAAGGATGGGCCGCTTTCTTACCTGACATGAAAACAAAGAACCCAAGTAGGGTCCAGACCCGCCAAACCCGTAACGAGACAGAACACACCAAAGGCGATCGGAAATATTCCCTAGGGAACAAAGAGAAGTAAAAGATGAATACATCTTATCTCGTGCTGATTCCATGTTACCCATAGTCGTTTTTGCCATGGCTGAATATTCAAAAATATTAAGGAGAACTCGAATGAGAAGCCAACCAAAAGGCCAAACAAACCGCAAGCAATTCTACCGATCTGTTGATGCAAAGTCATGTTCATTAAGACCTTATAACGTAAAAAAAGCGGAAAGGTGGACTGGAGGAGGTGATGGACGTAGTCTTTAGGTTCATTAAAGATGGCGGGATTTTCCGTGGGCTTAAAATCCCGCAGAACGCCCTCGCGCATCGAATCCGGCAGCAGGTGCAATTCTTTTTCGGCACTGGGCACAAAGTAACGCAAAAAGATCCGCTCGACCACCTCCATCATATCAGCTTGTGTAGGTGGAGGTGCCCTTTTGTGTACTGAGCAAGCGGAGGAGGTGGTGGCCATCGATGGTCGTGGTGTCTGTGTCGAAAGGAGCATATGCGTTAACAAATAAGTATCCTTCAGAGAACTGGGTGCTATTGTGGTTGGTGTTGTCGGTGTCGTTACATGATGATCCACTTGTTGTTGCTTGTTTTTATGTTTGTGGTATCGTCTATATAAAACATTGGCCTGTTGGACGTCCAACCAGAAATCCAACAAGATCTCGAGTTCTAGTCGATCTCGTAGGACGATGTAATAATTGTATAGACAGACAGGTGGACGAGTCTTTCTTTGGAGAACCTCATCAAGTGTAGGTAAGACATGAAGCGATTGTTGCTTTTCGGTCATCATAAGTAAAAAAGGAAAGAAAAAGAACTTAGAAGGAAAGGAAAAAGAAAATGAAAAGAAAGGAAGCAAGAGCACGACAGCATATCATTGTCTCATTCTCTGTTTTAATTCTTAGGAGATATAAGATAACCCAAGCATAGAACCAAAATAATCATATTTTTTAAGGGGTATGCGAAGGGATGGGGAGAGAATCAAAGAGAAAAGTAAAGCAGAATTAGGAACGACCAAAAAAAAAAAAAAAAAAAAAAAAAAAAAAAAGAAAGCTTCACAGGGAACACTGTCTGTATCTCTCCTTTCCTTTTTCCTGTTGTTGTCACCCCGCGCAGATACACTCTTTTTTTTTCAGCGAGGCCATTCTATACACATCAATGGCCTTTAATAATATCGTATTGACTCTCTGGGTAATGCACATGGTTCGGTGTCTGGTCAATCTTACTTCCGAAACTCGTATAGACCGTATGAACCAAAGATCGAGGTTGCTCACCTTTAATGTCAGCACTGAGTTCCCAAAACATAGCACCTCCCAGGCCCAAAGATTGGATATAATTGCATTTCTCTCGCACAACATCGGGTGAGTCGTAAGTGATGTACTCGCGTGTCTCAGGATCGTAGGACCAGGAGGATACCATGGCTGAATCATAGTGTTCTTTAGCACCAGAAAGAGGCAACGCCTTGTAATCGTATGAACCTTTCTCCCAAGTACCATCGGGCACACCGTCAAATGGCTCATTGGGTCCGTTTGTGTTTAAGTATCCTCGACCATACGCCGGAATCCCCATGACAATCTTTTGAGGGGGGATAGCCGCCTTCAAAAAGTGCTTAACAGCCTGATCGACGTTGAGACCGTTGTTGCCATAAAGAGACGCTTGATGACCTGTCTTCTCGTCCCATGCACCTGCTAGATCGTAGGCCATCAGGTAAAAGATATCCACATAAGGTTCCATGGACTGCAGACGGAGTACTTTCATCTGCTCTGGACCCGTAGGCATTGCTACCGAAACAAGGAAAGCTGGGTCGCCCGACTGACCAACATTTTCTTGATATTCATCCAATGCCAGCCGTACCTCTCTGAGTAGTTCAACATACCCTTTTGCATCGGCGTCATCCTTTGGAAATTCCCAGTCAATATCTGAGAAAATGGAACAATTAAAATGAGATCATCTCAGGTTAAGAACGACATTATTTCTGTTCCTAAAACAAGAGAGATCCTTACCAATACCATCCAAGCCTAAGTTGCGAACGTGATTCACAGCAGATTCGGCAAAACGACTGCGTTTGCGAGGGTCATTGGCGACCTTTGTGAAATTTTGCGATCCCGACCAACCCCCAACACTCAATGAAACCTTGAGATGACGATACTTTTGTTTCAAGAGGTATAGCTGTCTTAAATTTCCATGAAGATCATGGTCGTTTTCGCGCCAAAATTCTTTTCGGTGATCCACTGTCCGTTCTTTTCCCGGTTGTTTGAGTGAATCTTCATTGTCCTGGCTTTATTTCTTACCAGCGTCAAAAAGAATGTCTTTATCAGCCCAATCGTCCTAATTTGCCATATAGGATAAGTAAAGCAGCTGTCTTCGGATGTTTACATACACTAAGAGTGATGTTCCCCTCCTCATCGAGATTTGCAAATGCGTACAGAACATGGCTCAACTTTTTAGGTTCTAAATCTACCACGTTATGCTGTCGATCATAAATGCCCCTGTGTCTGCATGAGAAAAGAAGCTAGAAATGAATATTGCTACCAGTTGACAAAATAGCCTGCGATGATGGGCTTAGGAGTAAGATCCTCGGGAGGATGCTCAGGTATTGGCTCTCCTGCCGGCGGTGCGTCGCTGGCACCATGAAACCAGCTGATGAGAAGCAATGCCACCAGCAATGGAGTTAATATTGCAGTACATAATATCTTTCGACGATCCATAACTTGACGCAGAGATGGAAAAGAAGGAAAGAAAAAAGAAAAGAAAGGTAACACCAAAGGTCAAATCCTTGGCAGCGGACAAAATCGGGCTCAGGAACAAAGCATACCATTTGAGATATCTTCGTTTTAAGCATGAAAGTCCTTTTATTACATTTAGCATGGTCGCGTTCCTTTCCTCCAACGGTCGGTCGGCTTAGTTTGCTTTATGCCTATTTCTTTTTATTTACTGGGAAAGCTCTTCGGGCTCCTTGTCATAAGCAGCCAATTGTTCAGCCAAATCCTCGTCAACCTTGGGGACCTATCAAACGAGGACGCATTTAGCCTCGTATTGTTCTCTGTATCTCATTTTTTCCCCAGATAAAAAGATTACTTACAGCAGGAGCAGCAGGAAGCTTCAATTCCTTAACTTGACCTTCTTCAACCTTGGCCTACAAATAATTATATTCCTTAGTATACCAAGGTAAAACAGAGAAGGTAGCTATTGTCATGGCTCATTTCTTACCGCAGGGGCGGGCTTGTAACCCTTCAATTCCTTAAGGAACAGATCCTGAACGACATCTGAACGAAATGACGCGTTGAGCATTACAGTAGAGGTTTGTTTCATTCCGGAGTCTTACCCTTCTGCGACACAACAGAGCCAGAGAAGCTGCGAGCAGCCATCATGGGCACGGCGACGCGAGGAGCCTTCAGGAAGAAAACAAAAAAAAATTAAATAATACAGTTCGTTAAGTATCGCGTCGTTTGTGTGGTCATTCTACCTTGAAGGCGATCGAACGGACGGCGATGCGGGCAAGCGACATGATAAACAAACAGAGAAACCAAAATTCGAAGTGCACACTAAAAAAGCCCTGGGGGCCAAGCAAAATAGTGACCACTTTTCTAACATCCAATCAAAATTTCAGACAAAAACTCACATTTTTATTTTTATTGTGATTGTTAGCATGTTTTTCAATTAAGCAAAAGTTTTTATGTACAGCTCTTTTTGTGGGTTTTTTTTTGTTGTTGGTTTTGTTTATCATCGATGTGATATAAAGTATTTTAGTCGACTTCTTCCATTTTGGAAGCTTCAGCAGTCTCCAAAGCAGGAACTTCAGAGATCTTCTCGTCCACAACCGCAGATTCTTCTTCATCAATGCTGAGACCGAGGGCAACCATGCGGTGGATACGAGTGGCGAAGGAGCTAGGCTCATCCAAGGAGAAACCGGAAGTCAACAAAGCGGTTTCGAACAAAAGGGTAGTGAGATCCTTGACGGTGCGGTCGTTGGCATTAGCGGCAACCTTCTCCTTCAAGGTCTTGATGATAGCATGGTTGGGGTTGAGTTCGAAGGTCTTCTTGGAAGCCATGTAAGCGGACATGGAGTTGTCACGGAGAGCCTGAGCCTTCATGATACGTTCCATGTTAGCGGACCAACCGAATTGACCAGTGGTGAGGACACAGGGAGAGTCGGTGAGCTTGTTGGAGACGACGACCTTCTCAACCTTCTCACCAAGGAATTCCTTGACAGCCTTGCAAAGGTCTTCGAACTTCTTCTCTTCCTCTTCGCGAGCCTTCTTTTCTTCCTCATCCTCTTCAATCTCGACACCCTCTTTGGTAATGCAGACCAACTTCTTCTCGTCGTATTCCTTGAGCTGAGTGGTGGCGTATTCATCGATGGGGTCGGTCATCAACAAGACTTCAATGCCTCTCTTCTTGAAACCCTCAAGGAAGGGAGAGTTCTCAATGGCAGCGCGGGACTCACCAGTGATATAGTAGATGTTCTTCTGCTTCTCGGGCATACGGGTGACATAGTCCTTGAGGGAGGTCATCTCGTCACCAGACTTGGTGGAGTGGTAGCGGAGCAAGTCGGCCAACTTCTGACGGTTCTGGGTGTCTTCGTGGATACCGAGCTTGAGGTTCTTGGAGAATGACTCGTAGAACTTGTCAAAGTTCTCCTTGTCTTCAGCGATTTCGGCGAACATTTCAAGACACTTCTTGACCAAGTTCTTGCGGATGACCTTCAAGATCTTGTTCTGCTGGAGCATTTCACGAGAAATGTTCAAGGGCAAGTCCTCAGAATCGACAACACCCTTGACAAAGTTGAGCCATTCGGGAATCAAGTCATCACAGTCATCCATAATGAAGACACGTCGGACGTACAACTTGATGTTGTTGCGCTTCTTCTTGGTCTCGAACAAGTCGAAGGGAGCACGCTTGGGGACGAAAAGGATGGCACGGAATTCGAGCTGACCTTCAACGGAGAAGTGCTTGACAGCCAAGTGATCTTCCCAGTCGTTGGTAAGGGCCTTGTAGAACTGACCGTATTCTTCAGGCTTAATGTCTTCGGGGTTACGGGTCCACAAAGGCTTGGTCTTGTTAAGCTCTTCGGTATCAGTAGTCTTCTCCTTGATAGTCTTCTTCTTCTTTTCCTTCTTGTCCTCTTCATCATCAACTTCCTCAATCTTGGGCTTTTCCTCATCTTCCTTGACTTCCTCAGCCTCGTCGTCAGAAACTTCCTTCTCAACTTCCTTCTCAACAATAAGCTGGATGGGGTAGGAGATGAATTCGGAGTGCTTCTTGACGATATCCTTGATTCTCTTTTCCTCGAGGTATTCGAGCTATTGAAACATAGTCCCATTGTCAGTTACACTTCTCTTATTACACACTGTTTCCTACAAAGCAAACATACCTGATCTTCCTTCAAGAAGAGACGCATCTCAGTACCACGACCAAGAGAGGGGTTGACTTCGTCACGGGTAATGGTGAAGGAACCACCGGCAGCGGATTCCCAAATGTATTGTTCGTCATCATTGTGCTTGGTGATGACCTGGACTTTGTCAGCCACAAGGTAGGCAGAGTAGAAACCGACACCGAATTGACCGATCATAGAGATATCGGCACCAGAGGAGAGGGCCTCCATGAAGGCCTTGGTGCCAGACTTGGCAATGGTACCCAAGTTGTTGACCAAGTCAGCCTTGGTCATACCGATACCAGAGTCACGGATGGACAAGATGTTGTTCTCTCTATCAGGAGTGATGCGGACGAACAATTCCTTCTCGGAGTCCAGAACCGAAGGGTCAGTCAGGGACTGATAACGGATCTTGTCCAAAGCATCAGAGGAATTGGAGATCAACTCACGCAAGAAGATTTCCTAGGTGATATCGAAGGTTAGCAAAAGACGCGTCATTTAAAGATTGAAGAAATAGGAGCAAAAATAAGTGGGATGATTTGCATTTTACCTTGTTAGAGTAGAAGGTGTTGATGATCAAGCTCATCAACTGAGAGATCTCAGCTTGGAACGAGAAGGTCTCGGTTTCGGCAGTCATTTTCTTAGGTTGAAGAGAGGGAAGGGGAAAAGGAAGAGAGATCGATGGGGTCAAAGGAAATGGTCCTTTTTCTTCTTTTGTTTTCTTTTTTCTTTAAACTCAGAAACCATTCAGAATAGAGGATTTACTTTACAGTGCAAATTATACAGAGCAGTTGTTTCTCGCACGTTCGACAGACCTTGACGGGGGTTTAAAACAAATGGACCTTGCGGTCACTTTTTTTATTTGTCAATTTGTGAAATCGGACCAATCGAACAAGCAAGCAGGTCGGCTTGCACGGCATCGGGGATCCTCGACAAAGTAGGACTCGCAAGATATTATCATAGGGAAATAAGAAGACCAGAAGAACTCGTTTCGGATCCCGGTATGAGAATGATACATGCAACTGCTGGCAGAGGCCACGCATGGATGTTGTAGCTCGTCAATAGGAAGTAATACTGTCTGGGATGCGGCACCGGTGTTGTTAAGCTGGTTAACTACGTAAGACAGGTTTGCTTGGCCAAAAGAGCCAATAAGTGGATCAATAAAAAGGCGCGGCATTACTGGACCATTTGCTATGGACTGCTGGATATTAGGTGATACGCCATCCCGCTTCTCTGCGTTGTTGGAAGCTTTAGCTTTCTCAGACTTTGTGTTTGGTTTGCCATCTTTGCGTAGATCATTTCTATTTCTGTTTGGTGCATACTTATAGTCAGGAAACCTGTAAATAGAGTTATCACTTAATAAAAATCTGAATAAAATGTATCAATGACACTACTTTTCTTTGTGCTTTTTCTTTTCTTGCTTCGCTCTATCTCTATATTCTTGCTTTACCCAATCAGGTGCTTCTAACCACCATTTAGCTACTTTCTTGGAAATCAGCCTATGATTGGCGCCAGGACATAGCTTGGCGATCTCTTTCTGTTTGTCCCAGCGAAAAAGCATAAAACAATTCATTGGGCGTGGAACTCGTTTCGGATCATGTTTCTTTCTACGAATCCGTCTTGGACGGTGGTGATCAACGTTCGTAGCGGTAATGAGATCTAAGATATCCTTTCTTCGAGCGGCAATAAAATGGTCGTCAACACTCATCCTATTAACAGTACAATATAAAATAAGATAAATCTGAAAGATAGTGTGTGTGAAATAAAGTAAAAAGTAACGAATGGAAAGTGTTGGATAAAATGGAAGGGACAAACAAAAGGAATAAAGATATTGTGCTCGTTCTTTCGACGTTCATATTTAACGCAATGCTGTTGGATCTTTGTTACAAAAATAACACAGACTTTCTGTCTGTTTAACTCAATCTATGTTTATGGAAACACTCGGATATTTCTGTTCCTTGCGCTGAACGTCCTGTCACCAACAAATCAGGAAAGCTATTTTCGACTTTCTTTATGTCAAACGCCTGCTCCTGAAAAAGACAAGACAGATTGACCATTCGGTGATGCGTAGTGTAACCAATACACAATGAAAGCCAAATGAAACAAGTTCTTTGAATGAAAAGAATAGATTTTCTTTGTCATCGCTGTCCGTAAAGGCGGTCTAAATCAGGGCTCCACGACGTATTTGCCGCGGGGGAAGTAACCAGGCTTCTGCTGCTGCTTGATCATCTTCAAATTAAGTCCATAAGGAATTCGGGGCGTGGTGCATAGAAGGAGTTTTCTTGACACGCAGATCTAGGGGAACGAACTTCTGCTGACAGAAAAGTCCAAGTTGTTCACGTTGGATCTGATTGATAACAGTCAATATGCGAGCCCCATTCTTACGAGCTTCACCGCTACACAAACAGGAATATTCAACCTTTGACAGAGATTGTCCCTGTGATCATCTTACATTTGTTGTAGCTTGGAAGAAGACACGCCTGCAAGCTTCTGCTCTTGTTTGTTAAGAATCTTGAAAAGCTCAACCTTGTTCTTTTTGCCCTACATAGTTTGTAGGCTTTCATGGAAGCCTACAATCGAATGAAAAAAGACTTAAGTTCAGCATACCTGATTCTATTGCTTAATCGGATCTGTCTGGGACCAGCCGTAACAAAAAGCAAGAGAAAGAGTCCCAACGTTTGTCCAGATGCAGTGTGTAGTTTCACTGGTCATATACCATTGGTCATCGCTAAGTAAAGTGAAAGGGACTCGAACTTTAGACTTAGCATGTAATTCATTTGGAGCACCGGAAGTCCCAAGTTCGTACGTTCCATTCCCGGATTTCCGATCTACAGATTTATAGCACGACCATCACTTAAGACGCCGGGCCGATGTGAATATTTTTTTTCTTATATTGAAACACTTACTCTTACAGTTGGCAACCCCCTGCCTTATGCGCGTTTAGGCTAAGGAAAGCAAGCGATTTTAAAATATCTATTACCTAATTTCGGGTTTAATGCATCCAAAAACAAAGTCAGTCTAGGTCAATATCACTAAATCCCTTTGTGTGCTCTTGCGTGAAAAACAGAGGAAAGGAGCATACTATAATGCATTAATCACCTTCTGCATGAATGGATGAAGAAGAAAGTTATTTTGGTCGGAGTTATGTAAACTAAGGTTCCCTTGAAAGAAATAACCAAGATAAAGACGATTAAACCAAAAGTTCAACCCATAGTTTCGCCAAAAAAAATTTGAAAGCCATTTATTTCCATGTCTGCCGAGACATGTCGTCCAATATTGTATTGCTACTTTTCAGCGTCGAGCTCATTTTACATGCCCGTATGTATAATGCATTGCAACGCGGAAAAGTTCGTAATTGAAAAATCGGTCACTGGCAATAACGCTAGCTAGAACCTCCGGGGTTGAACAGTATCAATAAAGCCATGAAAGATCGTGAAGCCGAACGAACCGATGCATATCAAGCCTTTTTCTCACAGATTATGAACAGGTTAGGTCTAGAGCGCCCTAACGTATCCCTTTGGCGTAAAAAGCTATCAAACGTACTCTGCGATCTAGAGCATCGAACGTAGTCTGACAATCCAATAAATCATTACTATAGCAGGTGATCTGCTGGTACGCCAGCTCGGCATTCAACTTCTATTCCCAGTCTTCCTGATTTCAATGCAGTACAACAGCAGAGTAAATATTCTACTGCTTTTTATGCATCATGATGCTAATTACACACTAACTATTATTCTAAAGCCATTCATAGCTCCATAGGACTATGTACTCCTTCATCCTCTTCGTGTCTATTCTCGTTGTTGCCAGTGTAACTTACTATTGCGGCATTTTTGGGCATTTCATCCCATATTTCCAACAGTATATCTTTCGGTAGACTTCTAAACGTCAAAGTATGCGACACCGCACCAAAATGCTGAAATATAAATTGCAAAGCGGCTTGTTTTAGCCCTCGTTCCTCTGCTTGACCCGCGCATTGATATACTTTGCTAACGTACTCGATATTCATATCGCGGTACAGCTTCCGTATACATAATGCCAGTAACCGTGGTAAACGGTAGCTCTTCGCCATGACCATCAGATCTGCTATCTGATCCAGTGGAAGGTCCTCATCTAGCTGGTCTGCATACAAATATTTCACAAATGCCTCCAACACACTAAGTGGCTCCGCCATTGCCAAAGTGTTGTTGAGAGATCCGTTTGTAGAGCTGTTGCAAATATGAGCAAAGTAAGGCCAGCGAGCCATCAGAACCAGCCGATGGACATAAACAGCTCCTGCTTCCGGCTCTGTGCTTGATCGAATAGAAAAATCAGCATTACGCTTCCCTTCGTCCTGCAGTAATAGTAGTCCGACGAGATCGGCTCCAAGTCGAGGGGGCGGTACAAGAACTATACCCAGCTCTTTCAAATCCACGCAAAGTGTCATTGAATAGTATTCATAATATTCATCGGGTTCCTCCTCTGTTGTTCCAAAAAGGTAAAACGATGTCTGGTTTTGGTCCATAGCAAAGGAATGCCAGTTGTAACTGTCGAAACATGTGCCCAAATCTCGATGCCTCCACTGCATCGATGTAAGATCTAAAGTCCAAACACCAGTACTTGGCGTTTCCTCGGTAATGGACTGTGTAAACTGCCGGGTGACGACAACTACAAGCTGGTCACCGCAAAGCTGAGCAAACCGTTGACCTTCCAATGATGGTGCAAATGTCGAATCAATGTCCAGATGCGTAACTACTCGTTCCCCCAAATCAATAAACGATAAGTGATTCGATCTGCTCATGTCTTCTTTTAAACCACCGAAGAGATATAGACGGTCGTTGTACATGAACGTAATGTGCTGCGAACGTTTGACAAACGGCACGGCCTCCGTCCATTCCCAAGTTATTAAATCAAGAACCAGCAATGTGTCGCTTGGCTTTGAAGATACAGTAATACCGCCCGCAATGTATAACTTATCATTGTAAATAGTTGCTGAATGGCGCACGCGTCCTTCTGGTTTGATGCCGCGCGTTTCAGGATGCCACCATGTCATTGTTTCCAAATCCAATACGGTCACATCGCTGCAGTATTCGCCATCATCTTCTGAATTTCCACCGAATATTACTATTTTATCTTTTCCCCAGAGCGTGGCTGTATGGTCATTGCGTTTTGAAGGTAAACGTCCTTTGGTGTATATCACCCTCTTCCACCGATATTCTTGTTCCACATAAGTCAGTTTATACAAGGCGTTGAAGACTTCGTCAGTATACTGATCAAATCCACCGAAAACATAGACAGAATCATCAGTTACTGTGAGTGAAGCGCCAACAAGAGATCCCAAAGATTCACCGACACTGCGAATGGGTTTTGGCAAAGTCATACTAATGGGATAGGCTCCCTTTGACGTGGGAATTTGCAGTATTTCATCTTGTGGAGAATGAGCGATTCGAGGAGTATCCTGTGCAGATCCTTCCATTACGTCGTCCTTCAATAATGTAACGAACCTAAAATAAAATGCAGTATACTATATCAAAGAGTGAAACTATATGGTGAAAATGGACTATTTTCTAATGAGAAGTTCATTAAAAGAATGAGCCGATGAAAAAGATCCTTTCGTATCTTTCTTTGAAGTATTCTGCGCTGGATGAGCGCTGTAAATCCAGTTGGCTGAGTATAAACTTAGGCCAGTCAAAAGACTGACATTTGTTGAATATTTTCTTCAAAGCAGTTTAATATGAGCGAATACTACCTTGTCCTTCAGAGCATAAGCAATACAACACAATTTATTTTCTTACAAGTGTTTTGAGCTTATAAAGTATAAAACAATATATTTTAGCGATATTATATTTATTTTAGTACTAGTTTTTCAAACTATATTAACTTGTATACTTGTTATATATTGATATTGACTAACTTTATAGCTATAACTCTTACGCTATTTTAACTTCTATCTATCAAATGTCAGGTATAAGCTTAATATATTTTAAACTTTAAAAGAAGAAACACTAAGGTATTCAAATTATTATCGCTCTACTACTATACTATTTTCGGTACACCAACTATTTCAATATGTAGTGTACCTATGGAACTGTGTGTTGTGAATATTCTTGACATTTCCTGTAATTCTGACATTAGATTTTGGGAATCTTTGTTCCGCCTGATTTATTATGATATGTTAATCCATACTGATTAAAAATCATCAAAGCGCGGATGGTTAAGTGGTATAATCTTCGCCTGCCACGCGAAGGGCCCGGGTTCGATTCCCGGTTCGCGCAGTTATTTTTGCTGCTCTTCAACTTGAAGTTTTTTTTTTGTCGTGTCGTGCCTGCAAAGTTGTAGTGACACAAACCTTTTTGATCAGATCGGCCTTGATCCAAAAACGGCAATCCTTTAACGCATCGGTCTTCATCACAAAACAGCAGCATCTCCAGGAAGACCATGCTCAGCGAAATTATTACATAATCTCTCGTCCGTCTCGGCATTGTTACAATTAGTTTTAAAAAAATATAAATATCAATAGATTTGTTTAACAATAAAGATCATCATCCGTTTATTCTCTATTTCTTTTGTTACCCTTGATCCCCAGTGGGTTTGACCTTTGCCAGGAAGAAAACCCAGATCAGGAAGAAAATACCGCGCACGACATAGAAAAAGGAACCGACAACACCAAAAAAAAAAATGTCGTCGCCGTATTCTTGAGCTGGTAATCCAATGGCCAGGAAAAGACGAGACAGAGATAGTGAGCAATAGAATAACAATAAAAATAAGTGGATAAGATGCTCCTTTATTCTTCGTGATCTCATCGATATTTATATCTTTTTTTCTACTTCTAAATTATGTAATCTTCTCGGTATAATTATATAAAAGGGATCTCGGTTAAAAGGAACAAAAGGTAAACTGCGGTAGATGAGGACTTCTTGGAGATTTGGTCTTTTTGGACAAACACCGAGGGAAGCAAAGACTTGCCTTCTTCAGTGCTTAAGCGTGATTGGCCGTTGGTCTGTACTACGACTGTCGTGCGCGGTATTTTCTTCCTGATCTGGGTTTTCTTCCTGGCAAAGGTCAAACCCACTGGGGATCAAGGGTAACAAAAGAAATAGAGAATAAACGGATGATGATCTTTATTGTTAAACAAATCTATTGATATTTATATTTTTTTAAAACTAATTGTAACAATGCCGAGACGGACGAGAGATTATGTAATAATTTCGCTGAGCATGGTCTTCCTGGAGATGCTGCTGTTTTGTGATGAAGACCGATGCGTTAAAGGATTGCCGTTTTTGGATCAAGGCCGATCTGATCAAAAAGGTTTGTGTCACAACTTTGCAGGCACGACATTTGGTTATTCCTTTTCTGTTTGCCTAGATTCTTTGATTCAGTCTTCCTTTATGTGAATTGTAAGACAGATGAACAGATTGGATCAAAAATAGAGACCAAAAAAAGGTATATAGAAGACGATCATATTTAGGTTGGAGTAATTACAAACCCTTTTAATTCAATGAATGTCCTTGCAAGATTTTAGAAACCCATCAGTTATGTTACGATTGTCGGGTACACCGCATATTGAAATAAACTAAAAGCCAGCAAAATGAAAGCAAGCGGTCCTTTTCTGAATGATTACTTAATGTACAATTTGTTGTTAATGTCTAATTTAACATAATTTTTGTTTCTATCGTTAATTTTTGGCAGAATGCCTGCCAAACAGTCTAAGTCTGTGGCATTGACCACATAGAGTCTGCTATTGTTAAGTGTATTTGTAGTGCGCAAACTCCCACTAATGACACCGTATTGGTTCATACTTAGATCTTTTCGCACCCGGATCAAGCATAAAAGTTTTTTGGTGCCTGCGTGCTTGTGTTGGAAAAACATTATGGTCTCACCAAAAAATGTTTTCCACACCAAGCTGACTGCACTATTTCTTCCACGACGGGCGTTGGCATCGACGGCGATGGTGATTTTGACGAAGTTTGATTTTCGATGGCTTCTTTGATTGCTCATCTCTTCGCAATAAAATATTTTCCCTCGGACAATTACCTGGTCTGCAACGAGTATGTCGGACTCCAGGTTGTCGTCGTTACGTTCGCTGTGCCTGTCCCAGTATTGATTCAGACGTTGGCGAAGGTTATACTGGTCATAGTCAGACACTGCTGTAGACCGTAAATGGACTCTGAGGGTGACATGCTCTCCTTCCATATCGAGGGTCAAAGAATCCACCTCGGCCTGTTCGTCATCTTCAGGCACAGCCTGTCCGTAATGCATCGCTACTGCATAATATAATAGCTCGTTTGAGGCATTCACGGAAGGAGACGCATGAGAAGTGATTCTCTTTTCCATAATACCAATTATGCGCTCCATTGGCCTTGTGCTGTACATCCTTGGTGGGCCAAGCTTTCAGATGGCTTCTTCAAGGTGCACAAAGTAATGCTGACTGATTGTGAAAGCATCGACCGGCAAGTATTTCCGTGCAAAACCATGCCAGCAACTAATGCAGCTAACAAGCCGTCTAGTATATAAGCGTTTTTATGCATAAACTTTACCTTGCGATTTTTTCAATCTCATCATTATCAATATCTATCTGCAAAGCCAAGCTACATGCCTTTACGAGAGATGACAGAGCAATGTTTTCTTGACTGGACATCTGGGCATCAAGCTACTTGTCTCTCCTTGCTTGGGTCTGTTGCAGTTTCATCTGCTCGATAAGATACGTGGGTACGACGTACAAAAGGAACACCGCCCAATCCATAGCGCGGACATAGCCGGCTTGTATGTCTGTAATTTCGTGTTTATATTACTTTCTCTAGTTTCATCCAATCCGTATACATACCGACGAAATAACCCTCGAACGTTGTTGGTACATGCCTTTTAGCATTCATCAAGGCGGCGCCCATCGCCGTTCTGTATTCTTTCTTTAAGAAAAACGGGCAGGTTTCCCCATAATCTCCAGAGACGATCTTCCAAAGTTGGTGGCTGATGCCATGACCTATGAGATGCATCGCATCCAAGCCAAAAAAAAAGATCAATGGAATGATGACAGGCTGGCAAATGGAGCCCCAGTTCTTAGTCCAAAATCCTACAAGCCTAGGTGTTAAACGAAGAGCAATTGGCAGTTATGATAGCGTGTACCTTGTTACCATCCAGAAATTCAATGGCTCAACGCAATTCTGGTTCGCTGTCGTTTCCTGGGAAATACATCCCATTCGTTTCTCCCCGTTCCCCCTCTTCCTTGCAATTGCGATATCTGTAAAAGGATGTGTGGTAGGTGTGGTTTATTAAGTCTGCGACACCTGGTATATCACCAGCTGCCACTAACAGATGTACGCGGGCATGGATCGTCACTGTTACGGTCCTCGCAAGCATTCTTTCTGTACCCAGTTTCTTCAACTCTGAGAGAGACAGGTTCAGGAAGCTAAAAATGTCCTTTTGGGTTTTAGACCAGGGAGAACTGCGATCTGGTCGAGGTTCTCTTTCTTGTACCTACTCTATGTTGAGACTTTGAACCACTCTAAAACAAAAAGCACCTACCTTTTCTCTGATCTGAGGTTAAGTATAACTGCGATGATCAGAGTCATGCTGTAATCATCCCTCTTGAACGGGCTGAAGTCGTCGAAGAACAGGGAAAGGATCACATCGTCCTCGCCAGAAAACAAATGGTGAATGTCCTGGTGCGCTTCTCCGTCAAAGATATTCGTCATCCTACCCAGTTCAGCAATTCTGTCAACCCGATACCGAAGGCATTTTCTGATCTCGGCATTGGGCAGTTTAGCCGCCACTTGCAGGGACAAAGGAAGTTGCACCGTGATAGCCTTAGGTACACCTTGGGATGGATCCTTGTAACGATCTTTGCCACATTTGCACCGCTGGATGCGTTCGTCATTGAACATCTGACATTCATCAAAGTAGTTCGGTTTTACAGAGTACATGTCTTACAAAAGCTTTTTCGATGAATAACTTGAGAGAAGCTTGCTCCTTCCCTGTACAGAACGAAAAGTTCATTAGCGAAGCTATTTAACTAAGTTGCCCAATGATTGTCGCGTAAATCTATTACCAGCTTGTGGAGTGCTTATACATCCGTTGGCTCACTGAATGACCCATTGAAGGGCGTTTCTTCTAATACTAAGTTCCTGAACAAAGCACAAACAATTCTCGACTTTTTTCTCCGAGTACAGTGAGCGTGTTTCAATCATCTTTATATTTGCAGGTTATAGAATCGGCAGCAGCAAATCAAACGATATATATAACTTCATTCATTGATGGAACCAAGTGATTTAGAGAAATAAATCACAGGCTATAAAGTTCATATAGCATTTACTCATGCTACAATAGCAAAAGATGCAATACACAAACGGTAGAAGGAATCGTTGAATAGAACCAATACAAGCGTCAATAGAAAAGGAGAAATCAAAATGACTAAGAGAAAGCTGATAGCGGAAACGATATCTTCTGGGAGTGGTCAGAAGCAACCCAGAGAACCAAGCTTCTGCTGTTTCTCTTTTGAGGTAGTAAATGAAGACCTAGAGGCGTCCTAATTAAACCGGTCTTTGTAGCCCTGAGAAGCACCACGCTTTATTCTTAGAATAAATGGACTATAAACTTTTATTTTTATTTTCCTGTCACCTTCCGGCATGCATCGACTTTTCTTTACCGGCCAAAAAGGGGAGAGAATAATCTAGTAAATAAAATTGATATAAAAGAAGTTTTACCGACTAAGCAATGATGCAATCTTTTTTTCTCGGTTGTACCAAAACCACATCCTTTGACTTCGTTTTGGCAACGGTTTGATCAACCTGAACGAAATAAAACTCTACCCAACAATATCTCTGTTCGTTGCATGAAAATACTTTGTGTGCACCACAAGTGGTTTGCGTACACATACATCTTTTCATTTGCACGCCAAACGAAAGGAAAAAAAAAATCCCGGCACTGTTGAATAGTTACTGGGCACTGAAGGAAATTGTCCAATCGTTTTGAAAGAACAAACTTCCCGCCAGAACAGCGAGTCCTCGGTGCGGGCCAATATCTCAGCTGTCGGCCTTTGCGTTTCACTTTTCCGTCAATCACCACATGTCTCATTTAAGCGCGAAGAAGCAAGAGGAATTGAACTCCAAGTAAGCAAACTAGCCTGATTTGAAGATTACGTCTCATAAAAAAAATGCAGAAAGGTTCGAGATCTATTGCGAATACCAGAGAACAAGAAATGCTTCGATTGTTCAACGAAGGTAGTGGTCATCTATTGTTAGGTTGCAGCTCATACTCTGTTTGATAGAGTCCATTCTTCGTTAATGTCAGCATCCAGACTTTTGTGTGTACAAGATGCTCGGGTCTAGTGTGAGTTTATTGCTATCGTCTCAAAGCTGCCTGGAACCTGACTTCAGCAGTTAATATAGCCGTGAAGTGGGGCATAGAGTCAAGTCTATTTCGGCTAGCAAGTTTTCAGGTCCTGAGGTTGTAGCTCTTCAACAAGGTGGCAATGAAATTGCGCGGCAAATCTGGTTGAGCTCCTATAAGATGGGCACATCTGATCCTGAAACAGACAGCGACGTTCGCCTGTTCATGAGACAGAAATATTATGAGCAAAAATGGCTGGATCGTGAAAAATTGAAGCAGCACGCCGAATGTGTCAAGAAATTGATCAAGGAGATGTTTACGGAGGTGTGCAGGATTGACATTTACTGTAGCAAATAATGTGCTTAACTTTCGTTGACTTAGGACGGTACAAGGAGATCAAGAGTCAGCACCCCGCCATTACCCAGTGAAGCACAACCGCTGGCTAATCCTGATCAAAATAACAATCATTTCCCAAATGACACACGGCTTCATTCTGTGGATCCTCCTCATACGCTTAACGGTCCAATTCAAAAGGCACCTGTAAAAGATCTGCTGATTGACGATGTTGTAAGATTGGGTTAAGAAACGAACAGAAATTAAGTCTATCTTTAGGCGTATGAACAGCCTAAGGTCAACTCCGCAATTGGCTTCGCTGGTAGTAACTTTCCCATTAAAGGAAGCGAACAATAATAGTAACGTTGCGTTTCTAAAGGTACTCTGTCTTCATTGCCATATCCCCAGTCACCATCAGCTGTTCCGTTATCGCCTGCTTCCAAACCCACATCGCCTGTGACACAGGCGAAAACTACACAATCCTTGGATATCTCCTCTCCAACAAAATCCACTAGTAACTTTCTTTCCGAACTTGCTGGACTCGAGACTTCTCCAACAGTAAATCGGCCTACCTATACGGGTGGTATGTTGGTACCAAACTCTACCGGAACAATTAGTCCGATCTCCCCTTCTTTTCCTATGTCTACGCAAGCCACTAGAATCCCTGGTAAATCGCATTGGATGTTGTTGGTAAATGCTAAACGTACTGTAGACTTAAGCAGCGCACAATCAAACCTTACTGATAGTGATCCATATGCTGCTTTGCGTAATTTGTCACTGAATTCGCCTCCTGCTACAAATAGTCTATCTAGAAGTGGCCAGACGGAGAGGGCACGATCCATGTCGATGCAATACAGCAGCCCTTCTCCCAATAATACATGGGGAAGCTTTGTAAATGCGCAAGGAAATCAAAGACCAATTCAAGGCACAAGTGGCACAGCTGGCACTTATACTCATCTTCGTCAAAATAGCACGCCCAATCCAAATCTTTTTGGTGATCTCGATCCGTTGGCGCAATACAAAGGGAAGCATGAAGGGCACAGAGGTTAGATGATATTCTAGGGGAAAATGCTTATGTATTCTTTGCCTATTTCATGTCATTGGACCAATGTGTGATAAATTTGTGATTAGTATCAGCAGAATTGTTTTGATGAAATCGCCCGGATAACACATTTTGTGCTTTGCTCGCTTCTGTACAAACAGTTTATTGAAATAGATGGTTGATATTGATATTTAGGATTGCAGGAGAAGTATATTTAGATCAAGCAAATTCTATAAAATATAGGAGGGCTAATGTTAACAAGGTTTGCGATCCATGATTGCTTCTGTTACTGGTTTCCAACTAAAAAAATTTTACGCTACTTCAAACCGAACATTGCGTCCAGTAAAAGACGTCTTCTCGATCAATATCAAGCAGAAGTGAAGCACTGCAAGTACAGAGTTATGGTCACGGCCCATTAATCGAAACAAGATATTTTCAGGCATTAAGTTTAGTCAGCCTTCGTAGCCAGCATAAACAGAGATGACTAAGTGTCTTTGTTACCACTCGTTGACTACACATCTGCGGTCGCAGTCGCTCTTGGGGACGAGAAAGAGCAATCTTTTTTTTTGCCGCTGCCAGCGAGAACGTCGTGGTCCGTACAACTTCTATTCCCTTGAGAGACGCAAAATTTATTTAGAATAGCACCCATTCAATAACGGTAAGTATAGGTACAGGTCCACAAACTTTTATAAAAGCATTGAAGTTTTCTTCTTTTTTTTTTCATTTTCAATTTTTAGGTTTTTTTTTTCTTGGGAGGAAAGGGGTTTGCACGGAAATGTTTTTATCTACCATTCGAAATCACCATTGGCACGATTAAATAGATAATCTCGGCCGTTAACCAAGGTGATACCGTCCTTCAGTACACATTTCCATTTGTTTTTTGTACGAGTGACCTGCGATATACTAGGTGTCAGTGCACTTAAGATCAGCAATAGCTATCCGTTACCTTATCATAAAGGCAAAGGATAATATTTTCAACTTCTTCTGCTCCTTCCGCATCATCATCCGCATCATCGGAGTCATCCAAATCCGAATTGATATCATTGTCATCCTTCAAAAACTTTGATTAATACAGTTTTCTCTACTGCAGTTGGCTTACATCGTCTTCGCCATCAAGCTGCGCAATGCGTGATTTCGAACTAATAGCTCCGACTTTGATAGCCTTCTCTTTTGCTTCTCGCATTAATTGTTTCACACTTTCCGGCAATGTGTCTAATGCTAGAGGTTCTCCTGACCCAGATGTAGCAGAAAATATAAACTGTGGTGAACCGTCCTCCTCATCGTTTGTCTGGTGCCTTGCAACAACGTCCGCAATATGAGCATCGATTTGCTAACGTTGAAATCAGCACGATAGAAAATGAAAAACCCTTTGCCTCACCTCTGTTGTCATATCATCGTAAGCGCCATCATTTTGTGGTAAGTGATTGTCATTTCGCGAATGTCCCAGAATATCGGGAAGTGGTAATTCATGGATAGTAGAGCCGTTGGACGGTGATTCGGGTTTCACAGCGGGTTGCAATGAATGGAATGAGCCGTGATTTACTGGTTGCATCAGCGTACTTGAATCTGCCATGGATCGTTGTGGTATGGCGTACCCTTGTGGTTGTGAAATGCGCATCTGCGCTCCATTATTATCTTGCTTGGGTGGAGGTCGCACACCACTACCTGTTGAAGCCAGCGGAGCTAAACTTGCTGCGGATTGCGAGTATGACTTTTAGGGAGTAAAGTAGAGAAATGTTTCTTAGTAACTCTTTTACTCTTTCTTCACAAATCTCTGTACTTACTTCCGCTAAACTAACACCAGGATATTGCATTCCCCCCATTCGATCCGCGCCAGAACCGAGATTTATATGTCCATGGTTATGGCCATTATCTTCCTCCCCCTCTTCATAATAGCCAGACTCAGCAAATCCGAAGTTGGCTACGCGAGATCGAGCAACTTTCGTCTCCCATGACTACGTAGTACGATGTCAGCCGTAATGGCGGTAGATATTGTATTTCTTACCCGTTGAAGCTCAAGAAGCACAGACTCATCTATACCCATGTCTTCGAATTCTCCACGTACTTGATTAATCACATCATCGATAACAAAGCGGTAGACGGTAGACTTAACATCATGATACGTCTGTCAATAAAGCCAAATAAACGTCTTCCGTCCACAACTCACCACAACGCTGTTAGACATGTTGACCAATAGGAATGTGATGAAACGTCGTGAAAAGAAGGAGCTTATGCTACTTGTGCGTAAAAAGGACGAGACTGAACAATAGGATTAAGTGTAAAAAGAGATGTGTGTTAGTCATAATTTTATTTGTCATGCCGAGGGATTATGAAGGAAACAAGACACATGACAATAACAGTAATGAAAAGAAAAGGATCAAAAGCAATGACGATGATGGAAAGCCAAGGCATTTATGTTCAATTGCTCACCTTCACAGAAAGGATTCGAAAGGGGAACAAGGAGTGTGGTATTTATACTGGGTTTTGAAGAAATTTTGCGTCGTTTGGAATATTTTATGCGCCGACTACCAATCAAGTTTGCGTCAGAAAGGCTTGAGATGGAAGCCTCGAAGCACCAGTATTGCAAATTATTACCAAGGCGAGACTTATGGGAATCCTTCTTTCCTTGCAATATATAGTTATGAAACATAACTTAGAGTTAGCAATATCTGATATAGACGAGGACCTGTGTTGCATCTATATGGTGGATTTAGTGAAACAGATAATCCTGGTCATACCAGTTACCGGTGGATCACACTGAAGAGGAAAAGGTTGGCCAATCTGGCAGTGACTGGTATAATCCAAACACCCAACAAGTAGTCGACTTACTGCGGCAACAGCGATACATCCAGCAGCCTGTAGGTCTTGATATGTGAATTTCGTCCCGCTTAGTACAATGGGCACTCACGATTCATACAGATAGAAGTAGCGTTATTGGACACTTTCCAATAAGGCCGTTTACGTATCTTTTATACCTTGGAATACATGATAAGATTATCCTGAAAAAAAAGAAAAAGAAAAAGCCGTCAAAATGAGATTCTAATTTTATGAACCTATCGCATACACTTTTGGTATGCTTAAACAGCGTACTAGTATGCAGATAGGTTTCATTCGATATATGGATAAAACCGTCAGGAAAGGGCCATTCAGAAAAATATGCTTAAAAAGTATTCTTTATCCGTTCTGGTCTCGGTCATTTATAGTCACATTATGTGCAGAAAAACGACACCAATAACAAATTGCCTATAAACTTTTATTATAAGGGTTAGTTTAAGCAATTATTCTCTGTATCCTTCTGAAGGAAAAGTGCGATACTTGACAAGCAGCTCATTCGTCATGCAGCCCATTGATCCTTAACCGAAGCATTTCATTGTCTCTTTAAACATCTTTGTTACTGACTCACATCATCATTATTCGGGAAGCTTAAACACACTATTGCGAGACTGATAGAAAACAAGCAACCAATAAACGTTCCTTTTAACCAATTATCTCCACAACCTGTAAATATCGCGCTAAACTCTTCCTTTCTGTTTGCTCTTCTAAAAGCTAATTTTGTGATTGGACCAGTGATATACGTAGTTTGACACTCTTCTGGCGTCGAAGTATAGGTTTAAGCAATCTCTACATTTTAACTTCTAGATCAAGGACAAAGGCTGTGTAATGTTGTGTTTATTAAGGCCAGGCGATTCGTTCTTTTTTTTTTTTGGCTATTGGCATGACTTGCTTTAATCTGATCTTACTTTGAGGTCAGACAGATCGGCCTGAGCGCCTGTAACCAATGCTCGCGGGCTAGCTCGTTCAAATGCTCTATAAATAAGTGTATAAATATCCGGGCAGACGTTCAAAATCAATGGCATACTCGGGATAGCGCATTCGGTAAATAGGAGCACGTTGGGCTTCCTGTGCAATAAGTCTACCTCAACGTGTCAATGGGGAGAGGCACAACTTTGTTAATACAAATATACCTGTATTCGGCAAGCTTTTCGGAGGCCGCCATTTTCTCGTGGTTGAAGCGATCCAACTCTTCACTGGGAGTCATATGATACTCAATCCATTTGGTGAACGGATGCTTTTCCTGTAGTTCCAAGATATCAACAACTAAATGTTGTCATGCGATTCGATCGGGTACCTCGCCTTGGTCGGTAAGACGTTGATCAACGCGATACCAGACAACACCAGCTATCACGGCAAGAAGGGTGTTACGCCAGATATTGCCGTTAAACGCTTCACGCAAAAGTAAAGGGTGAGGTACATGTCAGTGTGCCGTTTTTTAATCTCGAGTCAAAAAGGAACAAATACAAACTTTCTTCGGCAAACTGTTGCTGGCCACCATGCTTAGCAGCATTTGTCTGGGAGGCGTATCCACGTGCAAGGACCTGACGCAATTGAGTAATTCTAAAAGTTGAAGCTCTCCAGACCATCGCGTCGTTTAGGGCAAACACTGAGCGGAATATCTTCCACTGATAAAGTGGGATTACCAAAATTGGTCCCAGTTTGCAAAACGGTGATTAAAATCCATGATGACGCATCCGAACCACTCTACGGGCGCGCGCAGTAACCTCCAGTTTTTCGTGCGGATTTGTTTCACCCCTATCTTCACAGCACGACGGTGTCCACCATAAAGATGCGCTGGGGCTAGTAGTATGTGATTTTATTGAATTGTGTAATTTTAGTCTTCAATCGCAATACGAAAGGCCCCGATACTGCCTTAACTGTGTTATTCATCTTTTGGTATGTGACCCTGAAGATAGGTTCTTTATGGTTCTTGAATGCGCAATAGCTAGTAGTCTGTTATCCTCGTGGAGTTTGTGTGTATTTCCACTCCGCAATTACAGATGAACCCTCCCGATACTGTTCACTGCGCTATTTACCTTTTTTTTTTTTTTTTTTTTTTTTTTTTTTTTTTTTTTTGCTGTATGGCCCTGAAGACGGGTTTCAACGTTTATAGAACGCAAATCACATTAAAAGATTGTGAGGTTAAAATTGCCCAACCAACTTACGACAAAGGCAGCTTTATGTCTAGATTTGGCGAGAATTGCTTGCTTCAACAAAAAAGCCATTGATTTTCATCTTCTTGAGTCCGCAACTGCATTCCAGACCCATGGTAAGCCTACTTTCGTTTCTATTATGCACATAGGTTTTGTGCTTGGATGTGCGAAACTAACTTGTACAAGATATTTGGTTTGCTATCAAATTCTACCTGACAAAACTTGGTCACGACGGATTTTATGCCATGTTCGAAAATTGGGCACCCTGACTTTCCGTCTTCTTTGGCACAGCTTCCTACATTTCTGAACCTCAAGAACCTGCATACTTTATTCCTTTTATGCCAGGCTTTCTGGAAATATTGGCAAAATGTCTCATCTACCTGATATCGTCTAACAAAGCCATCGACCCTCATTACAACTTGCTGATTTGATAAACATCACCGATTCAAAAAGGGATCGAAACCGAAATTGTTCTATCCGTTTTTAGTGTGCATTTTAACCTCAATAAACAAAACTTGCAGATAATCTTATAGCAGCCTGATCTATATTCAAAAAGCTGATCCATTCTCACAAACTTGATCCGTTTTCCAAAAGCTCCGACAGCCTTTCACACTGCTTATGCGTGTATCGTACTGCATTCATCTTGATCTTTTGGTAATGATCAATAAGGTGATATGTCTGTACCTACTGGCTTGCATGTTGCCAATCACTTCAGATGCCACGGAACATTACATGGTTTCTCTGTTGCGGCATTTATCGCAGCAAGTCTGTTAATGAGAAGTGAAGCCGTAGAAATCGATTGATCTTAAGCTATTACAAGCATCACTAATCCGCATTGAAAGGTTCGCCTTTTCCAGAAATCTATAATATTTTACTTTGCCTTTAGTAACAGGCCAGAACTATTCAATTGGGTTAAGCTCTGGAGAATATGATGGTAGATAAGCACATCGATATCCTCGAAATATAATATATTTTGCAATATCTTCAGACTTACGTATAGGAGCGTTATCCATGACTAGGTAATGACCTTTCATTTGTGGATACCTTGCCCATTTCATCCAAAGTGTCTTTCAAGAAGCTGATATAATGTCCCGTAACAGTACCAGTACTCACATATCCAGAACTTTGTCCAGACTTTCTCTTCTTAACAGGTCTTGGTATTCACAAGCCTACTTTAGTTAAACCTGAAGTAGAGATAGCACCCTGTGTAATTGTGATGTTCGCCCTCGTAGTTGGCACCGTAACAATAGCAGGTGTACCTTTCTTAGACTAAGCCCTTGTACGTTTAATGTTTATATGAAATGCAGACTCATCAAGAAACACACAAGTTGATCAAAAAGTCCATATCAGTTTGTTCCATTTGCGAACCCAATCATGTCGTTTACCAATCTTTTCTAGGATATTCCTCTCCACAGAATGAAACTCTGCTTGTTTTACAGAAATGTTGCATTCTCTTCTCACAAGATTATAAACAGTGCCATTCGTAACTTTAAGACTTCAAACTGTTGCATTAGATACTCTGTCACTTCAGGGACAACAGCAGAGGGATTACCATCGATAAAATCGATAACAGCCTTTACGGTTCCTCAGCCAGAATGCGTCTACGACCTTTTTTTTTACCATTATTAAAGATGCTATCGGGACGCTCCTCATACTGTTTAACCCATCTCTAGGCTGTACGAACGTGAATGCCCAATTTTTTGCTGCAGCAGAAGCACACATACCTTTTCAATCTTCAGTTTAAAGAATCTGGCTTCGTCAAGAGGAGTGTAAGAAGTATACGTACGTTTTTATGTTGCTTCCCTCATAGGAAAATCCTCATCTCTAGGCCTATCTACTTGCATCGCGTTAGTTCGAGATTTCTCAGCACGTTTCTTCTGCAAATATTGAGCGTGCAAACTAATCGTCTCAAGAGCAAATTGTTCCTGGTCAACAATGTAGTCTACAGGCTCAGGTCTACCGTTCTCATCGACAACATTTCCTTGTCCGTCTCTATATAAAAGTTGCGCCCTTATGTTCGATATTGTAAAGTAGTAGAAAACAGCAAAAGAACAGTGGTGTCAATATATATATATATACACGGAAGCGCTAGAATTTTCTCTGGGACAAATCTATTTGATTAACCATCGATTTTGTTCACACGTCCTATTGAGCGCAAAGTAATACAAGTGTCCGCCCGGACTAGATCAATCCTTGTGGAGGTATAACAGCAGACAAAAAAACCACTTTCGGGACAAGGATAAAAAAGGTAGAAAGAAAACTAATGAAGGTATGTGTCAAAAAGCTATGAAATTAGAAAAAATGTGTTAAGCCAAGTGACAAGACTTTGGCCAGGAGGTCTGTCAGTTGGGATCAAAGTATAATGGTGTAATTGGTCCAGTTCTTGTAGAAGCGAGCATATGACTGGCCAACGATGGATCCATGAGAGAGCAGTACTTTTAGAAAGGGATGGACGTATTGGCAGCATGTTTAGAAGGAATGATAGGGGATCTGCAATAGAGCTTGGCATATATAAAGTCGTCGGTGCATATCTACACAGGTAATAGCGTGTCGCCGGAATAGGGTCTGCGTCGGGTGTCTTAGGCATGGTTTGGGAGAAACACCTGGTAGCCATCCAAGGTGCCATCCTATACAGCGATGTCTTTGTTAGTGGTCATCGGTAGCCAGAGGATGGATCAACGGATAGTTCTGAACGGCAACTGGACAAGAGCTTGGAATTTGTACTTTTTAGCTTTTTGCCATAAGTTTTCCTGCAGGAATCGCCTCTTGATAGTCTTGAAGTCACTGGAGCGGACGCGTGTTGTATCCGATGGCGGCATTCGCTATAGAGCTGTTTTAGATAGCATGTACCATTGGTGGCCATATGTTTGTCTTATGTGAAGTAGCAGGCAGGATAACAACGTGTCCGGAGGCAACGACAAGGATCGGAAAAGGAACTGGGCTTGGAGGGTGCTTATTCGTTCTGCTATTGTGGGTGACATTGATTTTCAGAGCCTGCGATTTTACTCTTTTAAAAATACTATATTACGAAAAAGATATGGCTACCGCAGAGGAAACCAAAGCCATGATCGAGGAGGTAGAATCGCTACTTGCGATCTCACCTGGCGATGAATCTCTTTCCAACATGTTGAAAGAGCTACTTCACATCTATGCACAGCAGCAGGTCCCAACCCTGTTTCCTCCAGGTTCACGTTGCGCCATTCCTTTCCCTGTGGATGCCGATGAGTTTGTTCTTTTACCAGCAGTTGTCTTGGAATATACATTAAGTGATGCTGTTGTTTTGATCTTGTGTCCTATCGATCGAGAAACCATACCCTGTACAGCTCTGTCAACATGTAACGGTTGCGAGCGTTCACACGGATATCCGGTGTCTGCATCTGCTCTTCAGCCATACGAAAAATTAGATATGACCAATGCAGAAAATTACGAGAAGCATAAACGTGTATGGTGTAAACGGGAAGAAGAATGGCATATGGCACGAATTATCAGGATTGAGCCGGATGAAAGCCGACGATATATCCGTTGGATGGACAGTGCCGGTACATGTAGCATCGGTATAGACGAGATAATACCTGTCAAATACCTAGACGAAGATCATGATCCAACCCACGGTGCTAGTGATGATAGCTACAGTGAAGATGACTACGTAGATCAACGTATCACGGTTAATGATTCTTGGGGAAGCTGGCAGTCCCACACGAAAGGTTTTGGATCAAAAATGATGGAAAAGATGGGATATATCCATGTAAGGTTTCCGCTTGCTTTGGGTTACGGGATGTGCTTGGTTTCATCGATCTTCTTATAAAGGGTCAAGGCTTGGGAAGAGAAGGTCAGGGTCGTGTTGAGCCAGTCGAAGCAAGGCCGTATAGGAAAGGAGGCGCGAGAGACCATTCACTGGATCATCGTCCAGGTCTTGGAAGCATATCCATAAACAAGACACAGCAGGCAAAAAAGCCAGAACCGAAAGAGGATACTGTCTTTGGATTTATGAACGCATTATTAGATGCAAGCCCTGCACAGGCCACCAACAAGTCCGTTATAACAAAAAAAGAAAGTAAAGCAGGGTCTGTCGAAACCGATCCAAGAGAGGCACAGCGCAAATTGGCAATGCTTCAAAGAGACATCTCGGCAGCAGAAAGTACGCTTTCTCGTGCACTAGAATCCGTTCGTAGGAATAAAGGCACCCCGATGGAAAGCCAGTTTCGATCCAAAGCCAAATCGGCTGCAGATACCCTAGACGCGCTGAAACGACAAGCGGCAAAACTCCAAGGCAATCTTAAACGGTCAAAGGACAGAGAGAAAATGATTTCATTTTAACAGTGATCGATTTTTTATGTACATTTTGGAATCACATGGGAAGTGCCTAATATCTTTTCATCAATAATAGTGATAGTAATAAAAAGCAAAATACATGGAGCATGCGGAGAATAAGGGAATATGATTAAAGATCTATATTAGAGTGCAACCTCCTCGCCAGCAACGAACACTCTCTTGACGCGAATTGCACCTTCAGAGTCATCCAAAAAGACAAGGTCTGCATCTGAACCGGCATTCAATGTACCCTTTCGATCTTCAATGCCAAGTAGCTGCGCTGGATGAAGGGTTGCTGCCTCGATAGCTTCTACAAGGGTACAGTTCGTAAACCGTTGGAAATTACGGACACATTCATCAATGGTGATTGTACTATATCTTATCGCTTAATATACTTGCCAGAAGAGAAAACAGTGTCATATACATACCTTCCGGCCAACGTATTCGTCCCCTTGATGTAAGCAGCTCCATTTTTGTCGATAGCCAACTGGCGACCACCAAGAGTATATTCTCCTTCAGGAAGGCCCATGGCAGATAGTGCATCCTATACTCTGTTAGAAATGCCGCGGACATCTAGTTAAAGCTACGTACTGTCACTAATACTGCCCCAGTGGGATGAGAATAGTAAGCAATGCGAATGGAATTAGGGTGAACATGTACTCCGTCACAGATAAGACCAAAGAAAGGACGTGGATCTGGTTTGGTACGGCATGGGGATGTGGCAGATGGTGCTGGATGACCTTTGTGGGACGTCGGCACGGGCAAATCAGCTGCACCAAGCACACCAATCAATCCTGGGTCACGATGATGAAACTAGTAAACAGACAGGAAAGGAGTCAGTGTTTGCGATAGGCTATGAAGAGGAGAGCATGTTTATCCAACTTACTGCTTGCATGGCGTTGAACAAGTGAGTTATGCTCGTAGCTCCATTCACGACGGCTTTCTCAGCTTCGGCAATACGACATGCAGAATGGCCCATAGCGATCTTAATGCCACGAGCAACCAGGTCAGGTATAGCATCGCTCACACCATCGATCTCCGGGGCCACCGTCATAATGGCTACAGCTCGATTACCTTTTTTCAGTTCCGACCCATAAGCGCTGTCAAAGTCGCTAACACCATTCTTAGCATCCCGAAATACTGCTTGCTTATGTGCACCCTTTTTCTCGACTGAAATGAAAGGACCTTCGACATGGGCACCCAAGATTTCTGCACCACCTTTGGCAGAGCCTTTACGTTGGTTCAAGAGCGGGAGCACCTATTGTTTCAAAGACCGCTTGTTAGGAACATCTATGATGGACTTCCGCTAGAAAAACCGTTGTCTTCATTCGTCTACCTTTTCATAAACGGCAGGTTCAGAGCTGACAACGGTAGGGCAAAAGGCTGTGCATCCGTATTTCAGGAGGCCTTTGGCTACCGTATCGATATCGTTTTGGATCTTTTCGATGGAGCCTTCGTAGTCTGCAAAATCAATACCATAGGCACCGTTGATTTGGGTATCGATGAATCCTGGTGCAACCAACAGACCCTTGGCATCAATAATTTCGTCTGCATCTCGAAGTTCGTTGAAGAATAGGTTTTGTGGATGGACTATCTTTCCGTCTTGGAACCAAAGATAGGAGTTTTCGACAATTTCATGATTAATCAGAAGTCTTGCGTTGATAATCTTATAAATCTTTCCAGATGTCATAATAGATGATTTAGATAAATGAAAAAGAGAGAGAGAGAACGGCGGGAATGAAGGCGGTCAGTGGGTACATTTTTATATGAATAGAAAAGTTTTAGACGGGCGGAGTTATTGATTAGCTAAGGAAACAGACCAATCTAAAGCCCTGCTGAGAGCACCGGCAACTGGACCCTTGTTATTGATTAGCTAAGGAAATAGACCAATCTGGAGCCTTGCTGAGAGCACCGACAACGGCACCTTAAGTATAACACAAACATAACAATCTACATACATATATGTAGCAGAGCGTATCCATACATAGGTCTTAATAAACAACCATAACAGGCGCATGAATGCTCAAAAAATGTTGGCGTTACAATACTTTAGGTCTTCCTTATTATCTGAAACATTATGACGCAAGAAAATAGACCGATCGGACTTTCGGTATGGATAGTCAGGAACGGAAGACAAAAAAGGTTCACGCTTCTACCTTCCCGCGATGGATGATATAGAGCGACATTCAATCTTTTTCTATAGATCTGGATGCTATCAAACTGGCAACAGACGGATTAACGGGCCAGCATGAAAATGCTGTTTGGAAAAAAAAGCAGAGAGTCCCCTCACGTTTAAGTTGGTCCTGTTCTTGAGAACAGTCGTTTCCACAGCACAGAGCGATTTAAAAACAGGTGATGAAGATGAGCGCTTGAGCGAGATTATGTGCCGATTTTGCTTTCAATGTTAACGCCTTATCGATTGTCTATGGCTGTAAGAAAGATTAATAGTACATACGTTCCATAAGCCGAGGTAGCAAGAAACAAAGGGGCTTTAACTGTAAAAAAGTGCCATGGCAAACCAAATCTGACGTCTCCCATATTGGGAAATATACTACTTCCATAGACGTACAGCCTCGAAAGTAAAAACGTTCACCTTTTTTCTGTGGGTTAAACCAAAACCTAGGGACAGGCTTTACTATTTTTGGTAATTCGGTAAAGGTCTAATAGGAAGAGTGTCTCCATGCAGACATAGCTTTTTTTTCCCATGCCAAATTGAAAGAAGCATGTTGCGTTGCGCAACGCCATTGGGTAGCAGCGACAGTACGATCTCCGCCAGAGTTTAATGTCCACTTCTTGCCAGTTCGTTGCTCAACTCTTTTCCTCTAGCTTATTTTATTCACTTGTCTATTCTCTTCCATGGTCCGTCAACAGCAACACACAGCGGTTGTCAAAAACGTCCTCTCTGGAGACACCGTAATTCTTCGAGGGAGACCAAGAGCCAATGGTCCACCAGCGGAGCGATTGCTGGCTTTGTCTAACGTCCAGGCACCGAGATTAGGCAACAAAGACCGAGATGACGAGGTAAATTCGACACCTACACTTCATCGGAAATCAGTTGGGCATTGGCTTATACTGGCATTTAAAAGGCATTTGCTTTCCTCTCTCGAGAATATCTTCGAAAGCTCCTTGTCGGCAAAGAAGTTGCATTTGTTCCCGAGTATACCGTAACAACTGTTAACCCCCCTCGTGAGTACGGATTTATCCTGCTTCCAAATAATGAAGACGTTGCCGAACTTGGCGTACGAAATGGATGGCTCAAAGTGCGCGAAAGTAAGGCGCGCGGTAATGAAGAGGAACACGAAGCTACGTTGGAAACGCTGCGGCAACTGGAGGACGAGGCTCGACAAGCTAAGCGCGGCATGTGGAATGACAAAGAAGATGTACGTTCCCTCTCGCTAAAGGAGGCAGTAAGAAATCTAACTTTTTGTTTCCCTTCATTTTTCCTTCAATGAAGGGTCAGCGCAAGATCTCATATACTTTTGATGGTGATGCACGTACCTTTCTAAACCAGTACAAGGGCAAACCATTGGATGGTAAGTGTGATTTCAGGTATGTGGATTGGAATAATATGAATAACATGTCCTCTTTTTCCAGCCATTATTGAACAAGTTCGTGATGCTTCCACATATCGTATATTGCTTCATTTGCCTGACAAGTCGCAGCAAGTTCTTACTCTATTTCTCTCGGGAATCAAAGCTCCAGCATGCAAACGCGATAATGCTCCAGCAGATCAAACAAACGTTTCCGAACCATTTGGAGAGGAAGCCAAATATTTTGTCGAAACCCGTCTACTTCAACGTGGTGTGAAAGTGATTCTGGAGGGTGTTTCACAGTCTGGTGGTCAAAATTTCGTTGGTTCTATTAAGCACCCTGCGGGTAACATTGCGGAATTGCTCGTTGCGAATGGTCTAGCAAAGTGTGTCGATTGGAGTATTACCCTTGTTACAGATGGACCCATTGCATTAAGGAATGCAGAAAGGTGTGTCTCTTGCCCTTCAAATGATTTTGTTGTATGACTTACAGCGAGTAACAGAGCCGCAAAAGAAAAGAAACTTCGCATCTGGAAAGATTTTGTAGCAAAGGAAAAGACAAACGACTCTGAGTTTGATGGTCAGGTAAAGAGAGAGCGTGTCAGGTATTTAGGCATCATCTTACTGAAATGCGTTGTTCTAC